>JXCR01107657.1:0-93721 GCA_002079205.1 Phalaenopsis hybrid cultivar | reverse complement strand
TATATATATAGAAGAAAAGGACGGCATAATTCTCAAGCAGACGGCGGCTAGGAACTTGTAAACGCGGAAATATCTTTATTTATTTATTTATTAATATTATTATATATTTTTAAATGCCTTTAAATCAATTTTTTTTCTTTAATGACCGAATTTATTTTATTGATTTTCTTAATGGCAGAACCGTTTAGTTAAGGGTGGAAGGCCAAAGGTCAGAAGATGGAAGACCAAAAGTCGAAAGATGGAAGTCCATGCCGATGAGCCTATAAATAGGCAAATAATAGGAGGAAGGAGATGGAGTACTCGCTCCTACCTAGCAGGTGATCTTAGGTTTCCTAGAAGAAAAGAGTCGTATTCTACCTAAGTAATATGTGATCAAAGAGACCCTCTTTCGTGTTGTTGCATAGAAGAAAATTGTCCCCGTTTTATGTAACAAATAATTAACATGATCCTCTTTTATGTGACAGAGTAGAAGAAAGTCATCCACGTATTGTGTAGCAGACGACCATTAAGATGTTTTTTTTTTTAAGATGATGCAGAGGAAAGTCATGACCTGTGTAGCAGACGATCAAAGGAATCTTCTTTCATCTTGTTGTGAATGAGAAATTTGTCCGTCTTGTGTAGCAGACGGTTAATAAGATCCTCTTCGGTGTTGCGGCGCAGTAGAGAGTAGTTCACGTCCTGCGTAGCAACCAACCAACGTGGTCTACCTTTTTGAAGAAGGTATAGGGGAAAGTCATTCCCTACCTGTGTGGTAATAAATCAAAATGATCTTCTTTCGTGCCGCTAAGATGAAGAAAGTTTTTCCCGTCTCAGTTCAACAGGTGACTTGAGATCTTCTTGCTAGTTGCAACTGCACATTTCGATGAAGATGATTATAAATTAATATATAAAAATTGAAACTAAAAAAATTATCCCAAATGACCCACTTAATTATTTTTAGTGGTTTAGTTATCAAAATATAAAAAAATTAGCACTCCTTTTCTTATAATATTGCTTCTGTAAATAAAACAAACATTTCAAAGTTTTCAAAAATATGAAAATAATTAGAGAGAGGTTTCCAAATAAAATAGTGTTAAATCCAAAAATATTCGCTAATCAACCCAAGTAATAGAGCATGAGAAGAGAGTGAAAAGATAAAGGGAGAGTGATGATTTCTATTATCTTTCAAAGGAGCAGTAAACATAGTGGAACCCTCTTAAATAAATGCTTTATTTTTAGAGGATATAATATAATAATGATATATCTGGATGGGGTCTACAATGAGATATTTTTGGTATTTCATAAACACCGACTCAATATCTAGGGGCATTCTGGCTCGGTCAGCTCAACATGGCTGACTTGGCTCGACCGAACTAGCTCGATTGGTTCCACATGGCTCACTTGGCTCAGCCGATCTATAGCTCGGTCAGTTTAACATGGTTGACTTGGCTCGATGACCTAGCTCGGTTGGTTTAGTTCAGTTATATTTTTCACAGAGGTCTCATCATCGACGAGAGGTCTTGATAACTGTGAGACTTCCAAAGATATTTATGGAATTGACTTTCCTGTTGGGTCGATTCTCCTTCAAAATAAACCACTATATAGCTTACCAAATCTTCTTAAAAAGTTATCTCGAGATTCATGCTAGATTATTGAAATTTATTGAAGACTTATCAACTGTTCCTTTATTTTGGGTTGGATCAATCTGTCGTCTGAACATATCAAGGTCCGGAGGCTCTTATTTTTTTCATCATATTGTTATTTACTCAAGTGTGTATATATATAACACACACACTTGAGTAAANAATAAAAGACATGCGGACATTAATATTGAAAATTTCGATAGCCTCCTTAATTCTTTTCCAAGTGTAAAGAACGTTCCAAATGGGTACAACAAAGGTACCGAAATTCTTAAAAAGCAATAAAGAGTCCGTCTTAATAATGATATTGGAGAAATTACAAGAGTGAGCAACCAGTAGGGAAAGCAGCAAAGCCCAGCTTTCGGCTTCTAAAGCAGATGAAGCATTAATAGGAGAGGCAAAATAGCAAATACATTGTCCCAAGTGATTGCGAAAAACCCCACCCACACCCGCAGCCGTGGAAGTCCAGCTTCCATCGATATTAATCTTGGTCCAGCCCAGGGGTGGTGGTTGCCACCTAATCACGGTGGCCGTCCTACTCACCCGAGGTTGAAAGCAAGAAATGTCCAAACCAAAGATACGATTCAGTCGATAGTAATAAGCTAAAATATAAGAAACAATATTAGCAGGAGACAAATCCGTAAGCAAATGTTTAAAACTATTTCTAGTCATCCAGATAAACCAAAAGACTACCAAAGGAAAGCATAAGAGTTTTTTATCAACCAAGGCAGCAGCATTCCAACTACGTAAGTAGTCCTTCATGTAAGAACTATGAGGCCAACAAACCCGAAAATGTTGTCCTAATAAGGACCAAACCTCTCTAGCATAGGCACATTGAAAGAAAAGGTGCCTGGGATTCTTCATCTTTCTTATAAATATAACACTGAGAAGCAATCTTAAGACCTTTAAGTTTGAGAATATCATCAAGTGGAAGCAGCTTAAGTAAAAATTTCCACAGAAAAAAAGAGATAGAAGGGGTAAAAATAATATTCCAAATATGCTTGCTATAAAAATTTTGTAGGAGAAGTAGAAGTAGTAGATATTTTCCACATGGGCGTGTCTTTCATTCTCTTATTTATACGAATTTTTGAAATTTTACCGTAGTCATCACCGATGACGTCTTTTAATTTATTAACATCCAAATGACCATTCGACCAACAATCCGAGAGAATCAAGTTATTATTAAGTAAATGAGGTGAAAAATTGGAATCGCCTTGACCCCATTGATCGTGTCAGAAAGAAATGTTACCGTCACCAATATCTCAAAAAATAAACTTAGTGGCAATCGAGCGGGTAGTAGTGATGGCTTTCCAAATTTTAGAATCACATACTTTCCAATTAACAATAGCCGGATTTATTCGAGCACAATATTTATGATGCATGAAACGGGCCCATAAGGAGGTATTGGCACGAAATTTGAACCAAAGCTTGCACATATTAATATCCGAGATTTGCTTCAAATTCTTAATACCTAGACCCCCCGTAGTAAAAGGTTTAGAGATTTTATCAAAGGTGGCCCAGTGTTTTCTAGTATTAGTTCCGACCAGATAAATCGGTTAAAAAAATTCTCTAAGGTGTTTTGGGTACTCTTTTTAAGATTTAAAACCTGTAAAGCATAAAGTGGAATACTCATCAAGATACTTTTAAGTAAAGTAATCCTCCACCCATTAGAGAGAAAAGAATTCCTGTAATCATTAATCTTATGGTTGATTTTATCAACCACATTATCTAATTGAGTTTGTTTCCGACGATAAGTAGTATTTAACAATGATCAATCATGTCCCCTTCATAAATTATTCTTTTTATATAGAGGAATAATACTATGATGATATTATATTTCCACCCTCATTTGGAAGGGGTACGTATTAGGATATTTTTGGTAATTTACATGTGGTTTTATCATCCGACTGCCTTCTGACTTAATTTGCTAAGTTTTAGTTGACTTTAGGTTATCAGGGTGTGTTCTTTCTGCTGAGCTTGATCATTATGGTTTGGTCGGCTGATCCACTATGATGGACTGTCTTTGATCCCCAGTGACGAGTTTTAGGAGTTTTCATGGGATTGTTGGAGATGCTCTGCGGAATCTGACATTCTTTTGAATCGGTTTCACTGAGGATTAGGCTATTGTATCTAGTCAACTTTTCTATAGTGGTTGACTCATACATTCTTTTGTCTCATTTTTAGTCGGGTGACTCATGCTTTGATCATTCGGTCGTCTTATTGTCCTCCTTGTAGCTTGGTCAGTTTTGGTCTTGTTGGTTTTACTTGTATTGCTTTGTTTCTTCAGTCAGGTGAGCCTCATGATCTCTTGATAGTGGCCAACCTCCATCATAGTTCTATTTTGAACCATTAGATTTCCTTAAGCTCAGTGCANTCTCTACCTTCAAAGTAAGGGATTGTGCATCAAGTAGGGACCAATACAACCATAGTTGCATCACATTACGAAGAGATGATCTCAGTCCTTCAATATACTGCACTACTGAGTGTTCCTCGGGTTCCACCAACTCATATTTCAATTTGAGTTGATTAAATTCAGTCATGTGCTCTTCCACAAAAGAGTCTCTCTGATTGATGAGTTGGAGTTTTAGTAACATATCTAGTTGGAAATATGGGGGAAGGTATTTGTTTGTATCTCCCTTTTCATCTTAAATCGGGTGGTGATCTTACTCTTTCCTTCTCGTTGTTGATGAAACTTCATATTCTCTCACCATAATGTAGTTTTTTTTCTTAGCTTAATAGTGTCTATATGACCACCCTCCTATTGTTTGATTCATTTTTTAAAGACCCGCTTCACTGTCTAGAACCACTGGATAAATTTGTTTGGATTTATGCGACCGTCAAAATCTAGTAAGTCAATATGCACTTCAACACCCTAATTTCTCTGATATTCAGTGCCCAATCGTTGTGGCATCGACGGATTGTCACTTGAAGCTTCTTGGCAGAAGGGATTCACTTCTTTCTCTTGATCTATTGAGTCACCATTATAGTTATAAGGGATCTTACCGAATTGTTTTCTGTCAAAAGCGGAAAGTCTTTGTTCCAATTGGAAGATTTCCACTGCATCTCTGTCATAGTAAGTTCTTTGATATCCCCACTGAGGGTTTCTCTTTGGCGTCATGACGTCTTTTTCTTCCAATTAGGGTTTTGACAGTTGCAGGGTTGTGGATAAAAGATTGTCAAATTTTAGGATTTTAGTTGTAGGTGTAGGGGCAGATATTTGGTGAATGTTAAAATGTCGATTTTTTTAAACTTAGGGTTAGGAGTAGAAATTGTGGTAGGAATGATTTGAGATTGGTGAGAATTTTTTTTTTTTCAGAATTTCAGATTTGAGGCAAGATAGACAAATCCATAAAAATCTAGGGTTTGTTGGGCTCTAATACTGTTCTAGGGTGTCTGTAGGAAGCGTAATATGGTTAGGGATGTTGTAGGATGGATAACGAGAGCAGGAGGAATGATGTCGATTGAATTCCGGCATGAATGACAGTGGTACAGCGGTCCAGAAAAATGGGAACAGCGGTTCCTACTGTTGAACATCAGTAGTAGCGAGGAATGATTGTTGCCTGCTGAAAATAGCAGGTAGATGGCGTTTGGAAAGGTATTGGGGTGACATCTGCAGTTGGACTGCAGATTGGAGTTTTTCAGTTTATGTCCGGCTGAAAAACAGCAGGTCGAACGGCAAAATACGGGCTGTGGGGATGTTCCGCAATTTTTTTCTGAGCAAGATATTGACACATCTTGGACACATTAGTTGCAAAAGAAAAGGATAAACCACTCTAAATAACATAAATCAGATAATGTTTCCCAAAATAATACCGTTAACAAAAGGTCTGCTGAACTATCAAAAATAACAACATATTAATAGTTTACTAATCGCTAATTACCTAATTAGAAAATAGAAGAATAAGAAAAGACCAAAAAAAAAAAAGATTAAGATAACTTGCTGCAATAAAAGAAATAAATAAAAAGGATGCCTTGGGGTATGTCATTATAGTAATCGCGGGGTCTGTATGTGGCAGAACTACAAACGTACGCATTCATGGGAAGCCCAACTCCGTGGAATGCGAACTTGCAAAAATTCCCCATCTGGGGAAGCCTAGCTCCGACGTCGTGCAGTGACGATGAAAATATTGGATCTAGGGTTTGCCAAAAACTAAGTGGAGAATGTAGAAATGATTTTGGTGTTGGTATTTTGTTTTGGAAATTTTAGGTTTAAGAATGAGAAAGCAAAGAAAAAAATCTGTAAACATTTAAGATTAAACTGTCTCTGATATTAACTGACACCAAGAATTGTTTAGATTTGTGTAGGATGCGAAATGAAGGGGACAAAAGTTGTTGATGTCTGAAATTTGTGCGGTTGGCGTCTAGACAGTAGCGGGCAGCAATCTAGAAGCAAGAAATAACAGGTGGGCAGCATGTGTGGAGGTAGGGAAGGGTATTTGGATTTCCCAGAGAGTTTACCACCTAGATCTGATCATGTTATAGACACCACCTGAGAAAGATCAAATGATACAACACTCCAAAATGATGAAAGAGAGAAATCATCTATAAGGCATAAAACAAAAAAAAAAAAAAGGTGTGCAGCAGACTTTCTCAACAGAATACATATAATAAACAGCGAATGACTCTAATTCAATTCAAAATAAGTATAAAATGGGGCCCACAAGGTCTGGACCACTCCAATGGGTAGAAATAATCCACAACAGGTCCGTTGGAACTGCCTTGATTCCGACCTGAGAGGGGAAAATCCCACTCCCGCATCATATGGCCATTTGATTTCACTAAAAACAATCAAGTTCTTGCGACCTTAGTCCAGTACAGTTATTTTCTCTTGCAACACAACATTCTGCCCTAGTTGTAAGAACTGTACATGTAGACCTGGGCCTGAACACTTTTGCTTCAAATAATTAGCAAAATCAGTGATATAAAATTTCTTCTATTTTATAAAACAAATGAATATATAATCTTTCATAATCATAATTTTTTAGGGAAAGATAAATACAACTACGAAACTCTTAATATATTGATATATCTGACTCTTAAACTTACATGTCGATATGTATAACATTCAATTTTTTAATATTAGAAAAAAATTACAATACAACAACAACAATAAGCCTTTATCCCACTAAGTGGGGTCGGCTACATGATTTTTTTTTCCATTGCCTCTTGAGTGTATTATTTTCATTTAATTCTAATAGATGAAGATCATTTCTTATACAGTATGCCCAAGTCATTTTAGGTCTACCTCTCCTTTTATTAACATAAGTCGGATGTTAAACATCTACTGTACTTCTAACTTTTTAGAAGTGATATGCCTTTTCATACCTAGGTTTATGACACCATAGTGTTATTAATGTAGTTATCAAACTTTTAGATATGTAAATACATAGGGATTGTGTGGCATGCATGTAAGATTTCTTCTTTTTTTTTTGGATCGTGGTATTTTTTTTGTTCCTTTTTTGATGAACACACTTTCCTCTAAATTTTCTTGTTAGGTGACTTTGTTTAAAACTTTGTTCCTTAGTGTTACCGTTCTCTTTCTTTACCTTGAAATTTCTTTTTGTAGGTCGATCTTTGTTTTGATCAACTTCTCTATAGGCTTACTGAGATTATTTTTTCATATTACAAAAGTCGTGCTGCAAGGTATGTACTTCCAATCAGTTTTTATTAGTTTCTCTTTATTTCCTTGCTTGGTTTATGTTAACCACTGCTGCAAACCCTATGCAGTGATTTGCTAGATCAGACATTTCTAGCTTCTTGTAATGATGAGGACAAATATTTTGTGAAACCAATTCTGTTTAATGAAATATTGAAGCTTACGAGAGTGAAGGTATGGAGATGTTATGCCAGTGGGAAGGGCATTTACATACATAGCACACAATTCTTATTTATATACAGCTTACACCTAAGTTTTCATATTTACCCACAGCACACAACTCTTTAATCTCACAACAAAAATAGTACTATTTTCACTTTTTGAAAGTGAAATACACATTTTCATGTGTAGGTTTAAAGCATCAGAGTGCAATGTATGTAAATATGAATGTTTAGGTGTGAGATATGTAAATACATAAGAGTTGTGTGATAGGTATGTGAATTTCCCTACTTTTTTTTTCTTGCACATCCACCTTCTGTAAGTTTCCTGTGCATTCTATTACAACAAATTTAATGTTTATTAATAATATTAATGACAAGTGGAACCCATGCATTATCATTGTCTTTTTATATTATCATCTTATTAATGGTTTTTCTTTTTATTGGAGAAAACATAAAATACTCTTCTTTTTAATTACTCCAACTAGAGGATTCCTGCTTCATTAATGAAGCCAGAGTGAGTTGTGATAAGATGAAACAAAATTGCTACAACAAGAAGGTCGTGAGGACTTATGTAACATCATGATTGTTGAAATATTTGCTTATACTCAATTGTGAATTCCTCCTCTACAAATATTAATTATTTGGGATAATTACATACATAGAACTCAAAATTTTACTATTTACAAATGTAAAATCCATATTATTTTTTTAACTATCAAACTGATCAATTTACGTGTGCCATAATAAAATCGTTGAAATTTAATAAAAATGAAAAATATGGGTTAGGGTCTTATTGTGAGCTTTGCTATTTCCATTTGAATTTGAAAAATGAATGAAAGAGGGTGCTAGTTTTGTAAATAGCAAAATTTTAAGTGTTATATATGTAATTGCCTCTTATTTTGAATCACAAGCATCATTGGCCATGTTCTGTTATAATTTCCTCATCATCACCCAAGTAATTATGCCATCAGTGTTTTCTGTATATGCATTGTTTTTTCAGCCGGTGATGTGCATTTCTATGTGACCTGAAGTACATATAAAACAAGGCCTTTATCAGCTTGATCATGATGTCGAGTTTATTTATCAATCAATAGATCTATACATGTTCTTAATGGGCTGTACCAATGCCGTCACTGTTTAAACTCTTCCAAAGATTATAGGTGGTGATCTTTTATAAGATTGATGTGGGCTACAAAAATTCCAACTCCCCGGACTCTCACATTTTATTTGTTTGTTATTGAGAGAGTTTTAAGGGTCAAATTTTCATAAAACAGATGAAATAGTAGACATGCACTACCCAGAGATGTCACCCTCATTTTGTGGACTTTTTTGATCTGGGATTCTAGGTTTCCCATAAGTACAAGCCCATATGGTTAATCACCCATTCCAATAACTGGAGAGCACTTTTAATTTAGGCTAGTCATTTAGAGTTGAATATTTAACATATAGTAGCAGCAAACATACATTTTAAATTGTAAAATCTATCACTCTGAGGTTAAGAAGATGGTGGTGGAAATGATAACGAAACCAATTAAGATCTCATGGTTTGATCATCCTAAGGTCCTTAATCAACTTATTCATAGGAGGTAGTCGAGCTAACTTGATTGAAAGATTCTTGTCAGTAATCATGAGTTGTTTCTTACAAGTAACCTTGTAGATCTTGAGTGAATGTTTATCTAAGAGGACAAATTTATGTTGATCTTAGCTAGTAGAAAGTTTTGTGTCAATCTGATAGAAACTAATGCTTCACAACTCAAAGGGTAAAAATTTGTTGGGAAACATACAGGCTGCGACCGTAACTGTAATGTAATGATATCTTTTGGTGAAAATTACTCGGTCAGAGGGCTCTGATTGTAATCAAAAGTTTGTGGAGTTTTTGGGTTAAATTGTGCGGACAAAGGACTTGAGCCTCGTCCTTATTATCGCGAAATTACTTTTAATGTGAATATTAATGATATACTTGTTATGACATTAGCTCTTTTGTGAGCTAAAGTCAATTAAAGTTTGTCACCCTCAATAAACTGTTGTGGATAGTTAATGTGATTTGTTTGAAGTTTTTAAGTGATTAATTATACTCAAACGTTTAATTTGTAATTTTGATAATTTATTTTAAAATTGATCCCTTCTGTTGAGATTCATAATTAACACGACCATCATCAGGGGAGCTAAAGTCAATTAAAGTTTGTCACCCTCAATAAACTGTTGTGGATAGTTAATGTGATTTGTTTTAAGTTTTTAAGTGATTAATTATACTCAAACGTTTAATTTGTAATTTTTATAATTTATTTTAAAATTGATCCCTTCAGTTGAGATTCATAATTAACACGACCATCATCAGGGATTTGATTGTTTGATTTGAACTCTGTCGACTTTACAGCTTGCTTGTAAATGATCGAATTTAACACAGGCATATGATTAAACAGGAACCTTATCAACTTAATGATACATACAGAGGATCGAGTTCACATGTATATTTTGAAAGTAGAACCCTCCAGTTGAAACTTAATTTTGAAAGTAGAACTCTCCAGGTGAAATTTTTTATCGGCTTGGCCTTCATTGGGGATTTGAATATTTCATATTTATAAATTTTAATAGTTTTAGCATATTAATTCTGTCGACCTCAGTTCTAACAAGGAGGATCTGACTAGGCAATTTGGACTTACAAATTCTTATATATATATGCTATTTGGTCATTATTGAAACTTACTAAATTCGTCAACTTCAATCCTCAAGAGAAGGATCAGACTAAGTTGGTGGGACTTATAACATTGCTACTAAGATGTGGAGGCCCGATTGATTGATTTTTAAAAGAAATGAGATTAATCAGAATGAAAACTTTATTAAAATCCGAACAATATTTTTAAACTATTTCTTAAAACATTTAGAATTTTAGCGGAAGCCAATGTGAGTTAGTAATTTCATATACTAGAATAATTTATAGAATTTCAGAAGTTTTGAAGGTGTACTATCCTTAAGCCATGAATTTGATATGAAATGTATATCGCAAGATACATGCAAGATTTTGAATTTATGCATAGTTAACTCATTTTTCATAAGCATTTTAAAATATTTATAGCTCGAGAGTATTATACTTATTAGTCATATAAGTCGTAAAGGCTCTCGCACAAATTCCAAAATATTGCATTTAACTTGTGAACTGGCCTTGAAATTTGTATAGCTTGAAATTATTTAGAGCTTGAAATGCTTGCAAGAATATTAGAATTTTGGATTAATATTTCATTTTGGGCTTTGAAAGAATCACCTTTTATTTGTTAGCAAATATATTGCGAATATAGTAATAATAAGGCATTTGAAGTCAAAGTTTAACATTTAAAAATGACATTTATATACTTGAATTTAGCCTCAATTTATTCATTCATATTTAAGGCAATTTGCTAGCTTCTAAGCTTAATTTATGGTATTTCATTTATATGTCCATGTGCTAGCCCCTGGGCTGAGCCCCAATTAGGCTTAACCTCAATTTATGGTGTTTATATATAAGTCTATTTGCCGACACCTATTTTAGCATCAATCAAGGTTAACCTCAATTTATGATATTTTATTTTTTAATTGAGCTTAGCTCCCATNTAATACTTTAAAGATAAAGTCTTCAAATTTAATATATTTTGAGTGTATTTTATATTATTTTTTTAAACGAGCTGGCGCATGAGCTTATCAATCGAGTTGAGGTTAGCTTCAGCTTGGTTACTTAGTTCATCATGCTAAGTTAACGAGCCACTTATTCAGCTGAGTTAGAACTAGCTCACGAGTCAGCTTGACTCACACCCTTAACTCAAGCCCAAAGTAGATGGACCTTTCAGAATACTCTAAAAGCTAAATGACAACGCTATATAAGATTAACTTGTCTGGGGACTATAATGTTTTTGCTACATTCAATGTTGCAAACTTGACACCAAACTACGAGGAGCCAGAAGCTACGATGAATGAAGTCAGAGCTCCCCCAACCCCGAGAGTGACATGAGAGCTAGAGGCTGAACCGACTCAATTGATTTAGCAAGGAGGCTGTCGGTCTAGCTAGGAGGCTAAACCCATCGACCCTATTTAAGGTTGCAGCTACTACCAAAGGGGAGGAGTTTCTCCCGCCTACTTTTCTTTAATTATAAATATGTTTTTTTAGGGTTTAGTTTTCTTTATTTTAGATTCCTTGTTGTCGGTGTTTATCCCTTGTTATGGATTTATCTAAAGGCAGGTGGTGCTTTGGCTGTATCCCGCTCCAAGGTGGTGGCTACCTCCACATAATCCTGTGCTTATTCCCTTAACTACTCGCTTTCATTTACCCTGCGCACCTTCCTGTCTTGTTCCCTGGCCGCTAGCTCTACTTTTATCCACTACTACTGTCGTAATTCTCTTCTTATTCCATTGTCATTGTCATAACCCCCTCCTACTTCCACTGCAATTGTTGCAACCCCCTCCTGGTTCCACTGTTTATGCCATAACTCCCTCCCTTTACCTTCTGTTACCCTCAAAACCACTCCTACAACCCTGCCTATTGATGCACTTAACACTGAACCTTTTTGTTGTTGTCGCCTGCAACATCAGCCTTTCTGTTGCTGTAGCAAACACCCATCCATCCATCCCACCTACTGTTGTTGACCTCATTTTTGGGTGAGGTCATTACTTCTCTCCTTAGAGCCTTAGGTCTAGCCTTGAGTTTTCTTTGTTTGACTCTCTTAGAGGACTAATATCGGACACACATCATTTAGAAAATCTGAGCCACCTCGTCACTCTTTCGAGGCTCGCATGGGCGGTTTTGAATCCTCAACATTTCGCTGAGTTAATTAATATCGACACATGAAACTCAAGTCGAGTTCCTATATTAATAAGAGTAGCCCCTAGGTAAACCATTTGTGACTCGAGCACTCGCAAATGCCGCATTTTGCGCACGCATCGCACCACACAATTTTTACCTAATTGACTCGCCCTTCGGCGAACTCTTCCGGACGACCCCAGATGATAAAAGGGACCGCGTCGATGCGTCCAGAAGGTCGACTTTAGTTAGGAAGGACACATATATCACTATGGTTTCGCGTGCGAGCGATTAGCACTAATTTCAATGCATATTTTTTTAATTAGCGGTGCGCGGGCCCAGGCTCAACCCAGGTTCGACTTGGATTTGATTCGTGTTCGATTCAGACTGGACTAGGGCTGAACATGGGCTAGGTAGCAGCTCACCTGAATTTGAAAATCAAATTTCAAAATTCAAACAAATTAATTAAATTTTATCCTAATTAAAAATATTCAGGTGTTAATGCTTTCATATTGAACCTCGCCTTCTTCCTCTCCCGAGACTTCTCTGCTCGATCCCGCTAGACAGGAAGGAACAAAGCGCTCGACCCTTTGCTCCGCCGAAGTCTTTCACCTCACCCGCTCCTCTCACTCGACCAAAGACCCGCACTCACATGCTCCTCACTTTCGATCACCCTCGTCGGCTCCCTGCTCACGTGCGACGGAGTTTTCCCTGCTCTTGACAAATTCTACTCAGCATGTCTGCTCGCCTCAGCCTCCCTGCATTGAGGGCCTCCTTTTTTTCATAGCTCGTTCAGCAAGGTAACCCTCTAAACTCTAAGTGACTGTTTCATAGCTAGTTTTGGGCATGATTTAATTCAAATCTCATGGTGATTATTTCTGTTGTTATTGAATCCGTACCTTAAACCATGGATTTCGTAAATCTGAGTAGGGTTGATGAAGATTTTTTTTTCATCCACTGTTACAAAGTGTTTAGATTACTGGAGAATTTAATTTTGAAAGAAATTGTCTGATTGTAAAAAAAAAAAAAAAGATGCATAGCTATTTAATTGAAATCTTCTTTTCTTGTGTGAATCATCTCACAAGGTCATCCCTCCTTCACAGATTTGAGGATCATGTNCAATAACATTAATTTAAATAATTATCTTATTTGTTCCTAAACAATATATCATTAATATTTACCTTATAAGTTTTTCAGATTCATCGCCCCCCTAACTCGCACGCTCCTTCAATTTTTCCTTCAAACATGAGATCACTAATTGTTAGAGTCATAATTTCAAATAGAACTTTCCAATAATATTATTATTAAACATATCCACATATTTTAGCACACATATATGTGTATTCATGTAATAATATATTTAAATAAATTTATTTAAAACCTAAATTACCTTATAAACCCCTATGTACTTTCTTCAACCCCACACTGCACGAGCTCCCTTCTAAGGTCTTCTTCTTCTGCCCGCGAGTTCGGCTCCCTCGCACGCACGAAGGTCTCTAGACCTTAACACCTATTTCCCCTCTTATTCCCTACATGTGAGCACCGTAGATCGCGTCTCCTTCCTCCGGTCTAAACTCGACACAGAATAGCTTGAGCCCCTTTTCTCTTCTTTTTCTCGCACATCGCACACACGAGTATTGGTGAAGCCGCTTGACTAGGGCACGAAGGTTTCCTTCTCCTTCGACTTCCCCTTCTCCTTCTCTCTAGTCTTGACTCGACGCAGAGTATTCAGCTATTAAATGTAATTCGTTGCACAATAATAATATTAAATAAACTTTTTTTTGAAATGAAGAGAATATGATCATAAAAGTTAAATATAATAATATGTCAAAAATAAATACAACGGTTAAGTTTCATATCATTTGTTGGACTACACTGCTCAATTTTGTAAATGAGTTTTCTGGTTTTAGTTTTATTTTTATTTTATGCTTAATACTCATGACACAAGGGCTTGGGGTTGAATAGGCTCAACTGGTTCAAAAAAGAGGTTGTCAATCCGACATGGAGACTGAACCGGCCAACCCTAGTTTCATCCACTGTTGCTGACTACTTTCCCTGTCACTTTCTTAACCCACTCTTGCTTCCACTACTGATGTCGTAACCCACTCTTGCTTCCACTACTGATGTCGTAACCCAATCCCTTACCTGTTGCCACCATCTTTCGTTGGCATTCCTACTCAGCCTTCTTGTCGTTGTCGCAAACACTCAACCAACCATCCTACATGTTGTCCAACAGGTGTTTACCACTTTCATCTTCACCTTAGGGGATCATTTGGTTTTGGTTGTTTTATTCCTATTTTAAGAATTTTTTTTGTAATCCCCTTGAGTTTTCAATAATAATATTCACGTTTTGTTGTCTTTTGAGTTAACTGTGATATCAATTGATATGAGAGCTAACCTAACTCTTGTAATATCCTGGGGTTTCCTAACCACCATTTTACCCCCCCCCCCCCCCCGTTACCACCACTACCACCACCAAAGATTTTCTTTCATATCCTCAACTTCATCTTCAAATCACCCAAACCCTAATCATGCACCAATGAGATATATGTTTGAAACTATTCGGGATGAAATACAAGTCATAGGGAGAATCCTACAGACGGAGTTGAAAAAGGATCATTCATGGCTACGACACAATATTTTGCGCACCAAGTGTACAGTGAAGGGCAAAGTTTGCAATTTGATTATCGATGTTTGGATCTATGAGAATGTAGTATCCATGTTGATGGTGAAGAAATTGGGGTTGGCTACACATGCATTTTAATCCTACTCCCTTAACTAATTGAAAAGGAAAAATGAGATACACGTGGATCAATAGGGCTTGGTTGAAATTTTGATTAGGGATCAGCTACAGGAGCAAGTGTGGCGGGACATGGTCTCTATGGACGTTTCATATTCTGTTGGGGAGGCCAAGACAGTTTGACTGCAAGATCCAACACGACGGCTTCAAGATACTTACTCATTTTATTCTTCAAGGATGCAAGAGGTATAAATGTTAAAAGGAGATGATCGTTTTGAGAACCACTTTTGATGCAATTGGTGTGAGATTCTTCGGTGGCAATAGTGTTGGTCCTACTATAGGGAATTGAGGAGATTGAGATACCAGCACACGTAATGACGACAATCTTCCAGAGGAATTGCCACCACTGAGGGATATTCAACATGCCATAAATCCCATACCCAAATTTGTGTTACTAAATTGACTTGTCTACAGCTTGAGACCTGCAGAGTACGAGGTGTTGCAGTGACAAGTATAGAATCTCGTCGCGAGAGGTTTGTTCAGAGAGAATACCACTCTGCGTGTTGTTCCCCTAGTGGTACCCAAGAAAGGCGGATCGTGGAGGATGTGTATTAACAGTAGGACCATCAACAAGATTACTATCAAATATCAATTCCTCATACCTTGTTTGGGCAATTTTTTGGATCAGTTGCATGGAAGTATTATCTTTTCCATGATCAACTTACGAAATAGGTATCACCAGATTCAGATGAGGTCAGGGGACGAGTTGAAGACCGCCTTCAAGACCCAACATGGATTATACGAATGGACTGTCATACCTTTGGATTGTCTAATGTGCCCATCATGTTCTTGAAATTGATGAATCAGGTGTTTCAAGCTCACATATTGAAATTTGTGGCGTACTTCAACAACATTTTGGCATACATCAAATCAGCACTTACAACACCTGAGGATATTTTTTTTAGGTTTTGCGCTTTCTGAAGGCACATGTATGTTTTTTGGGTTCTATCGTGTCTAGTGTAGGCATGCAAATGGATCCTATGAAGATTGAGGCCATTGTGAGTTGGACCGCACTGCAGCCTTTCACGAAGCTGAAACAGTTTCTGGGACTAGCATCATTCTACTGGAGATTCATCAGGAGCTTCAGAACCATCACTTCTCAAATGAGAGAAATTCCAAAGGACAGATGTAGCTCAGACTAGCTTCGATACGCTGAGGAGAAGGTGACTCGAGCACCAGTTTTGGCGTTATCGAATTTCATTCAGTTGTTCGAGGTGGAGTGTGGTGCATCGACGTGGGGATAGGAGCAGTGTTGAGTTAGGCAGGCCGCCACATAGCCTTCTTCAATGAGAAGCCGAATTCGTCTAGGAAGAAATATTTTATGTATGACAAGGAATTTTATGCCATTGTGAGAGCTCTTGATCATTGGATCCACCACCTATTAATGAGTATGTTCATTTTGTTCACATATCATGAGGCTTCGAAATTCTTGAATAGCCAGAACAAACTGAAGTTCTTAGCGTCATTCCAATTTGTGCTTAAGCATAAGGTAGGAGAGCCAAAAAAGCGTAGCAGACGCACTGAGCCGTTGTCACATATCGATCACTACAATAGTTTTGAGTTGTAGGCTTTTAGTTAATGAAGGAATTGTATGGGACAGAAGTGAATTTTGGGAATATCTGAGAGCAGTGTCAGGAGAAGCCTACCGGGCAATACTACAGGACTTGTTTTACTAGAGTAAGTTGTGTATTCCTAGTTGTTCGTTTAGGAAGTCCATTGTTCAAGAAAACCATAGTGGAGGACTAGCATGACATTTTGGCAGAGACAAAACTCTCGCACTTGTAAGAGAACACGTTTTTTGGCCTCGACCGATGAGTTTTGGAGCAACACATCACACAATGTCAGATTTTTTATATGGCCAAAACTAGTAGATATAATGCAGGATTATACACCCCATTACCAGTACCAGAGGCATCGTGGGTGAATGTTAACATTTATTTTGTTGTGAGTTTCTCGTGGGCACAATGAAACAAGGATTTTATGATGGTGGTTGTGGATCGATTCTCGAAGATAGCACATTTTGTACCCACCCTGCCACCGAATGTTGGATGTACTGCATGTCGCCTACATGTACGTTAGGGAGATTGTGAGACTTCACAGGATACTTAGGATCATTACTTCTGATAGGAATGTCAAGTTTCTGAATCACTTCTGGAAGACCTTATGGGCGAAGCTAGGTGCTAAGCTTCAATTCAGTTCAGTAGCTCACCCATAGATGGACGGTTGTACTGAAGTAGTTAACAAGAATCTTGTGAACCTTCTGAGAGGCTTTCTTGGAAACAATATTAAGCATTGGGATTTGATTTTCGCTCAAACTGAGTCTATGAGTCAGACTACAGGGCGCACCCCATTCAAGAGTCTTGTTGAGCTACCTCTCTTGCCAACATTAGAGATTAGTGAGGATGTTGAGGAACAGGTGCATGAGATTCAGAAGCTCGGCGAGGAGGTTGTGAAGGAGATCACTTACCAGAATCACAGATACCAAGCACAAGCTATAAGACTAGGAAGAATGGGGCTTTTCAGGAAGGGGATCTAGTCTAGATCCGACTGAAAAAACAAAGTTTCTAGTGAGAGCATTCGGAAAACTCCAGCGGTGTGTAAACAAGTTGAATCAAGCTTGAGTCACCCTCGACTTAAGCATGAGTTTGATTAATTTTATTGAGTTCGAGCTTGAGCTCAATCACAAGTCCACGAGTTTGAGGCATCTCACGAGTTGANCCCCATTCAAGAGTCTTGTTGAGCTACCTCTCTTGCCAACATTAGAGATTAGTGAGGATGTTGAGGAACAGGCGCATGAGATTCAGATGCTCGGCGAGGAGGTTGTGAAGGAGATCACTAACCAGAATCACAGATACCAAGCACAAGCGATAAGACTAGGAAGAATGGGGCTTTTCAGGAAAGGAATCTAGTCTAGATCCGACTGAAAAAACAAAGTTTCTAGTGAGAGCATTCAGAAAACTCCAGCGGTGTGTGAACAAGTTGAATCAAGCTTGAGTTACCCTCGACTTAAGCTTGAGTTTGATTAATTTTATTGAGTTCGAGCTCGAGCTCAATCATAAGTCCACGAGTTTGAGGCATCTCACGAGCTGGCTTCTTTTATATAAAAGAGAATATTATTACTTTTAAGGTAGTGTTGTAATAAAATGTCAAATACAATGAACAATTAGGAGAAACATTATAAGAAATCAATTAATATAAAATACAAATTATTGTTTTTTAAACCTTCTTAATACTTTAAAGATAAAGTCTTCAAATTTAATATATTTTGAGTGTATTTTATATTATTTTTTTAAACGAGCCCGCGCACGAGCTTATCAATCGAGTTGAGGCTAGCTTCAGCTTGGTTACTTAGCTCATCATGCTAAGTTAACGAGCCACTTATTCAGCTGAGTTAGAATTAGCTCACGAGTCAGCTTGACTCACACCCTTAACTCAAGCCCAAAGTAGATGGACCTTTCAGAATACTCTAAAAGCTAAATGACAACGCTTATATAAGATTAACTTGTCAGGGGACTGCAATGTTTTTGCTACATTCAATGTTGCAAACTTGACACCAAACTATGAGGAGCCAGAAGCTACGACGAATGAAGTCAGAGCTCCCCCAACCCCGAGAGACTGACATGAGGGCTAGAGGCTGAACCGCCTCAATTGATTTAGCAAGGAGGCTGTCGGTCTAGCTAGGAGGCTAAACCCATCGACCCTACTTAAGGCTGGAGCTACTGCCAAAGGGGAGGAGTTTCTCCCGCCTACTTTTCTTTAATTATAAATATGTTTTTTTTAGGGTTTAGTTTTCCTTATTTTAGATTCCTTGTTGTCGGTGTTTATCCCTTGTTATGGATTTATCTAAAGGCAGGTGGTGCTTTGGCTGTATCCTGCTCCAAGGTGGTGGCTACCTCCACATAATTCTGTGCTTATTCCGTTAACTACTCGCTGTCATTTACCCTGCGCACCTTCCTATCTTGTTCCCTGGCCGCTAGCTCTACTTTTATCCACTACTACTGTCGTAATTCTCTTCTAATTCCATTGTCGTTGTCATAACCCCCTCCTACTTCCACTGCAATTGTTGCAACCCCCTCCTGCTTCCACTGTTTATGCCATAACTCCCTCCCTTTACCTTCCGTTACCCTCAAAACCACTCCTACAACCCTGCCTATTAATGCACTTAACGCTGAACCTTTTTGTTGTTGTCGCCTGCAACATCAGCCTTTCTGTTGTTGTAGCAAACACCCATCCATCCATCCCACCTACTATTGTTGACCTCATTTTTGGGTGAGGTCTTTACTTCTCTCCTTAGAGCCTTAGGTCTAGCCTTGAGTTTTCTCTGTTTGACTCTCTTAGAGGACTAATACCGGGCCCACATCATTTAGAAAATCTGAGCCGCCTCGTCACTCTTTCGAGGCTCGCATGGGCGGTTTTGAATCCTCGACATTTCATTGAGTTAATTAATATCGACACATGAAATTCAAGTCGAGTTCCTATATTAATAAGAGTAGCCCCTAGGTAAACCATTTGTGACTCGAGCACTCACAAATGCCGCATTTTGCGCACGCATCGCACCACACACGATTTTTACCTAAATTGACTCGCCCTTTCGGTGAACTCGTCCGGACGATCCCGGATGACAAAAGGAACCGCGTCGGTGCGTCCAGAAGGTCGACTTTAGTTAGGAAGGACACATATATCACTATGGTTTCGCGTGCGAGCGATTAGCACTAATTTCAATGCATATTTTTTTAATTTGCGGTGCGCGGGCCCGGGCTCAACCCAGGTTCGACTTGGATTCGATTCGGGTTCGATTCAGACTGGACTAGGGCTGAACATGGGCTAGGCACCAACTCACCTGAATTTGAAAATCAAATTTTAAAATTCAAACAAATTAATTAAATTTTATCTTAATTAAAAATATTCAGGTGTTAATGCTTTCATATTGAACCTCCCCTGCATATGGAAATCATTTATTTCCTCACCAATTAATTCAAGTAACGGCTCCTCTCCCGCTGGCCTATTTCTTTTTCGCGCACGAGAGCCTCGGCTTCCTGCTCTCACTCGACCAAAGACCCCTTGTCCCGCTCGTCTTCCTCCTCTGCCTCTCCCGAGCTCCTCTCTTCTCCTCACTTCCGCTCAGCTCTCCCGAAGGAAGCTCCTGCTCGTCTCCCTTCGCTTGCCAACCTTCTCCCGCTCGCCTTCTTCCTCTCCCGAGGCTTCTCTGCTCGATCCCGCTCGAAAGGAAGGGACAAAGCGCTCGACCCTTTGCTGCGCCGAAGTCTCTCGCCTCACCCGCTCCTCTCACTCGATCGAAGACCCGCACTCACATGCTCCTCACTTTCGCTCACCCTCGTCGGCTCCCTGCTCACGTGCGACGGAGTTTTCCCTGCTCTTGATGAATTCTACTCAGCACGTCTGCTCGCCTCAGCCTCCCTGCATTGAGGGCCTCCGCCTCCTTTTTTTCATAGCTCGTTCAGCAAGGTAACCCTCTAAACTCTAAGTGACTGTTTCATAGCTAGTTTTGGGCATGATTTAATTCAAATCTCATGGTGATTATTTCTGTTGTTATTGAATCCGTACCTTAAACCATGGATTCCGTAAATCTGAGTAGGGTTGATGAAGATTTTTTTTTTTCATCCACTGTTACGAAGTTTTTAGATTACTGGAGAATTTAATTTTGAAAGAAATTGTCTGATTGTAACAAAAAAAAAAGATGCATAGCTATTTAATTGAAATCTTCTTTTCTTGTGTGAATCATTTCACAAGGTCATCCCTCCTTCACAGATTTGAGATCATGTTATACTGAAAGCCATTCATTGCATTCTTGTTTTCATCGACAGGCTCAAAGTTTTCCTTTTGTGATGTTCTTGAGTTTCTTATTGGCACTTTGCTTTTGTGAAAATTATCATTTTTAAAATTGCTAACTTTGATTCCTCCATTTCTGCCTCCTGTGGGACATTGATTTAGCCGCTTTACAGTGTTTTAAAACTTGTTGATGTTTATGATGGGGTACAAAATATATGTCATATTGAGCCATCTTCTAAAGAAGGTCTTGATTGTTATTCTGTTGAAGACGTAAAATTGAATTAGCGAGTTTGCTTAAAAATATTATTTCATCTCAAGGATATGAATATCATAATAAATTGTTTCAATTCAGGAGAATTATTTTTTTGTNGTGGGACATTGATTTAGCCGCTTTACAGTGTTTTAAAACTTGTTGATGTTTATGATGGGGTACAAAATATCTATCATACTGAGCCATCTTCTAAAGAAGGTCTTGATTGTTATTTTGTTGAAGACGTAAAATTGAATTAGCGATCATCTCAAGGATATGAATATCATAATAAATTGTTTCAATTCAGGAGAATTATTTTTGTTGCTGTTGAGCGGCAATAATGCAACCAAAAGTTAGATTGATCTAGAGATGTTTCCATCCAATGCATTAGATAGTGTCGCTTTTGGCCACATATGCCCGCTGTTTAAATTTGATTATTTACTTCTTGGGGGCTGCTCTTGCTTAATATTGTCTACTGTTTTGGGGCTGGATCTAGAGAGCATTGTCTACTGTTTTAGGACTGTTTTGGGGTCGTAGAAGCTTGCTAGCTGCAGCCCGGAGTCGTAGGAAGCTGTAGGACCACTACCCAAAACTCCTAGCCGTTGTCCGGTAACGTAGAAGCGTTGTAGGCTGCTGTCCAAAGCTCCAAAGCCGTTGTTTGGAGTATAGGAACGTTGTAGGCTGCCGTCCAAGGCTCTAAAGTCGNGGCCACATATGCCCGCTGTTTAAATTTGATTATTTACTTCTTGGGGGCTGCTCTTGCTTAATATTGTCTACTATTTTGGGGTTGGATCTGGAGAGCATTGTCTACTGTTTTAGGACTGTTTTGGGGCCCTAGAAGCTTGCTAGCTGCAGCCCGGAGTCGTAGGAAGCTGTAGGACCACTACCCAAAGCTCCTAGCCGTTGTCCGGTAACGTAGAAGCGCTGTAGGTTGTTGTCCAAAGCTCCAAAGCCGTTGTTTGGAGTATAGGAGCGTTGTAGGCTGTCGTCCAAGGCTCCAAAGTCTTTGTTTGGAGTATAGGAACGTTGCAGGCTGCGGCCCAATGCTCCAAAGCCGCTGTTTGGAGTATAGGAGCGCTGTGGGATGTTGTCCAAGGCTCCAAAGCCGCTGTTTGGAGTATAGGGACGCTGTAAGCTGCTGTCCAAGGCTTCAAAGCCGCTATTTGGATTCATTGGAAGTCGCATATGTGCTGCCCACCACTGTTTGGGTTCGTAGGAAGCCATCTAGGTGCTGCCCACCGTTGTATGGGTTCGTAGGAGACCACGTAGGTGTTGTCCACCGCTATTTGGGTTCGCAAGAAGCCATTTTGGTGTTGTGCACCACTATTTGGATTCATAGGAAGTCATCTTGGTGTTGTCCACCACTTTTTGGATTCGTTGAAAGTCATCTAAGTGTTGTAGACCACTGTTTGAGTTCGTAAGAAACCACCTAGGAGTTGTCCACCACTATTTGGATTCGTAGGAAGCCATTTAGGTGTTGTTCACCATTGTTTGGGTTCGTAGGAAGTCATCTAGGTGTTGTCCACCACTATTTGGGTTCGTAGGAAGCCACCTAGGTGTTGTCCACCACTATTTGGATTCGTAGGAAGCCACCTAGGAGCTGTTCACCATTGTTTGGGTTCGTAGGAAGCCATCTAGGTGCTGCCCACCGTTGTTTGGGTTCGTATGAGATCACATAGGTGCTGCCCACCGCTATTTGGGTTCGTAGGAAGCCATCTAGGTGTTGCCCACCACTGTTTGGGTTCATAGGAAGCTGCATAGGTGTTGTCCATTATTGTTTGGGTTCATAGGAAGTCATACAGGTGTTGTTCGAAGTTCCTAACTATTGTCCAGAGTCGTAGGAACCACTGTACACACTTGCTAGTTATTGCTCGGGGCCGTAGGAGGTCGTAGGATCATTGTACTAGATCGTTAGTTGCAGTCCATAGTTGTAGGAAATATTAGGATCACCTGTTTGGAGTTCCTAATTATTGTTACAACTTGTTCTACTGCTTACTATTTTCTTCTTTTCTCTGCAATTTGTTTAATTTTTTTGTAAATTATATTATGCTTTGTGAGTTAAACATGCAACAGAATAGTAACAGCAGATACGCCACGTACACAGGTATATTTTATTTGTTGCTTTTTCTTCATTGCAGTTTACTCTTGATCTTACGCATTCTGCAGGTACTGATTATAATTTTATATTCAGAACAAAACGATTTTTCAAAAATTAAACAACATTTTTAAGATAAAAAAAATAAAAAATAAAACATTACACGTTCTTTAGAATTTACGGGAGTCCTTTGGAGGAGGTAACCCACGGTTGCTAACTAGATCTCTTCGGTTTAAATGGATTTCATAATTCGTTTAAATTAAGTAAATTCAAAAAAAAATAGTGATACCGGAACGAGGGAATCGTGAGATCTTAACCGGTATCGCTCTAATCAACTTTAACACCCCCCATAATACTTAAATGATCATAACCTTAGAAAACATTTGATTTGACATCATGACTTGACACATTAGAAAACTTAAAGCCCCTTCGACGAGGAGTTTGGAGCAACTTCGTGAGCAGCGCAGCAAGGAGCTTGGAACATACTACAAGTGGAGGTGGTCGTCATTCTACAACAGCAAAACAAGTCTATACCAGCTAAACTCTCTCCTTCATCTAAATAACAACCCATAGAACTTCGAGGTAGCTCGCCCAGCGCGATATAAATCCTCACCCTCTTTTAGGCTCTTACACAGTTATACTGAGCAGTATAAGTCATAACTCGTCTTAGGTTCCGAGATTGTCGTCCAGAACGACGTAAAACCTCTTATCTCTGCGGGCTATTTGCATAACCAGTTATTTTGCAAGTGTAAGTCCCAAACGAATAAAATTGACAGGATTAAATATTCAAATAACATTCTCTCTAAAACATAGCCGCACAATAGGATAGCTTAGAGAGTCACTGAGGATCCCCTTCAAGATCTGTGACGTTCACTACCCTTTACTTCCTTTGGACTCCTGAAAGAACTGTTTCTACTTGAGCCACTCTCATTTGTTTTTCCACGTCCTATCGTAAAAAACCCTAAATCTTGAATTCTTGAAGACTATAACCACTGATCATTATCGAGAGTTTTCTCAAGTGACTCATGTCATTTAGGATGTAATTTAACTATAGGGGTTTACCTCTATAAGGAACTTGGAACCCGGGTAAAATAAACCCTATTTAATCTTTGTATTATATAGGGGAATTTGTCGCTCACATATAAAAGGTTCGCAGACCAAATGGATGTCACAAATCTCTTAATTTGCAGATTGAGTCTATTGTCGGGGTCTACACTTATCTCTTGGAATGTGTAGTATTTAGGGTACTAGGCACGATTATGCAAATTATTGGACTAATGAGATCCATTCAGTCTCATTTTCTAAAAAATTAAAACACTACTTTCATAATATAAACTATACACTTTATATTTAAATTAAATTTTTAAATTTCTGAAAGTTGACCGAGAACTGTCTAGCCAGTGTTCACCACTGTAATCATCACCCTAGGGGATCAGTTGTGTTTTGTGTTATTTTATTTTTGTTTAAGAATCGTTGTAATCCCCTTGAGCTTTTAGCAATAATATTCAGGTTTTGTTGTCTTTAGGTTTAGCTCCGGTTTCAACTCATTATCTTATAAATGTTATCTGATTTATAGATTTTGATGCACCGTCTTCTAACCTATCAGCCATAATAATCATTGATAAAAGCTGGTCAGCCGAACTTTTTAATTATCTGCAGATCACNCTACTATTAAACTTAATATCGAGTATTTAACAAGTAGTTTGTTGAATAACAAACGAGTTTGCTCGTAAATATTAATAAAAAAGTTATATTATTGATACATCTTCAGCAAGTCTCCATCATCATGCACGAATCTGAAGACATGACATAGATCTCGAGGCAGTTTTTTGAGCAATAAATATTCAAATCCTGATTAAAACTCATCCAGAACTCCGATTTCAACAAACTTAAGTAAAACTGATTGGCTCGACAAGAAGAACCCAATGTTACCAAAATTAGTCAAATTCGAGTCTAATAAAGCTCATATCAAGTTATTAAACAACTTTTTGAAGTTTTACGGACATATTTATAACGTCAAAAGAATATCAAATCTAGCAAGTCTATAGTTAAATCGAGCAGCTCGACAAGAAGAATCCAGCGTACCCAAGATTGCTCAATTCTGATATTATTAAGACACTCAAATATCCATCAGACGCAGGCTGATTGAAAGAAACTCTTCAAACTATCCAATCAAAATAGTCCATATTCCTGCATTACTTGCACCTAGAACACTATAAATAGAGCATCACCTCTCTCATGAGAGGGAAGAATGCTTGAGATCTGAGAAAGAGCTTGAAGCTTTAAGAAGGTGTTGAAGTCCAGCATCACCATCGTCAACTGATGTCGGCCAACATTGACATTCATCGACTACCGCTGACCGTCGTTGACTTTTGTTAATCGTTGTCAACCACCGTTTATCGCTGTAGACCACCACTGACATTTGTCGATCACCGCCAATCTTTGTCGGCAATCACTCATCGCCGTCGACCACCGCCGCAGCCTTCAATCACCACCGACAACAATCGATTACCATCGACCGGACGCCGCCAATTATGTGAGTCACCCCCATTCCTAACAACAAATTCGTCAGCACATTGACGTAACTTGGGAAACCTAGTAATTTTTCTCGTCTGTTGGACAAGTGGTTGGAACTATAATCATCTTTTCATAATGAAATTCTTCAGCTGGGACATATCGCATGATTTTTCCCTTCCACGTAAAAGCATATGATGTCATTATTAGTTGTTTTTTCTTTTCTAAGTATGTGCTGAAACTTCATATCACACTAAGACAATAATCTGTTACTTTATTACCGTGAATTTTCTAGCACGTATCAACCATAACGCCACATATAAATATCAAATTTTAGGCTTTGGATATGTAAATACATAAGAATTGTGCGGTATGTATGTAAATTTCTCAATATTATACCCAATGATTATTAATTTATTAATTTTCTCTATTGAAACTTGAAAGAGCGAAGTTCAGATATTATAATAGAATAAATTATGTATGAGAAAATAAGAGGAAAAAATTTAATGGTAGGGCTGACACATTGATGACTATAATANTCTTGAATCATTAACTTAGGCAAACACTTAGAGCAATCCAAATAACTCCAATAAAACATGCCTTAGATAAAAATAACTTTAATCTACATCTAATTTTTTTTATATCTCTAGAAAAGATGGTATCCCTAAGTTTCTTAATTTGGTACATAATATTTCAAACATACATATGGCGCTATCTAAAAACAATAAAAAAAGATTCAGTCAAGACTAAACTAAGGAGCTTGTTTTTTTTTAGGGTAATGGAAGCTTTAAAGATATATGTATCTCTTAAAAACATGTAGTCTTTAGAGAAAAGTATTTCAAGATTATAATTTTCATTAAGATAATATTAATTGTTAATATTAACAACATTAACTAGCAAATGTGTCATAGATGCTATATATATGATAGGTGTTGTGAGTGAATCAAAAATCAAACATTTGCTATGCTTAAAAGTATCAAAGACTTTGAATGTATTGGCTACATACCAACAGGGTTCAAAGTTGAANATATATATATATATATTATTAAAAAATATAAATAAGCTAAATTTTAAAAAAATAGAAATATATAAATATATAGATCAACATCTTTTGGTAACGAGTGAGAAAAAATATAAATTAAGTGGGCAAATCTCTAATAAATGATCTTTTTATCAAAGGAGAAATAATTTACTATCAAGCAGCTCACCTTGAGGTAGTTCTAGCACTGCACCTATCTTGGGCAAACAATCATGTTTACCACTTAAATATTTAACATGAGATAAAAAATGTCATCATCAATGATAAGCCGTCATCAATTTTCATCTTTTCGCGCGGATCTCAATGCATGTCATAAATCTCGAGATATTTTCTGAACAAGAAACTTTCAAACAAATTAGAAATTGTCTAGAGCTCCTATTTCAGTAAGCTTACTGTTAAATTGACTGACTCGACGAGAAGAATTAAATGACACCAAATTTGATTCAATTCTATTATTAAGGGTTTGGAAATTTCCTTATTATAAACTTTGTTGATATAGATTTGTTGCATTGTTAGATAATAACTGTCGTATCATCTGAAATAAGTACCATATGGATATGTCGAGCGTCCATTGATGAGGGTGTGAATCGAAGTAGTAATGTGAAATTAAAGAAAGACACACGGAGAGTAAAGTGCAAGAAGTGTAAGTGCGGAGGGTGAATCACTAAGGGTCTGTTTGGGGCAGTTACAGTATTTTGAAGTAGTTGTGCAAAACTGTTATAGAAGAAGCTATTGTTCAAAAAATAGTGGTGGTTCTTATAAAAAAAACAAATCTTTTCAAAAAAGTCGGATCTTANTATATATATATATATAGAAGAAAAGGAGGACGGCAAGGAACTTGTGAAGGCGGAAATATTTTTATTTATTTTTTAATATTATTATAAATTTTTTAAATGATTTCTTGTTTTTTAAATGCCATAAAATCATTTTTTTTCTTTAATGACCGAATTTATTTTACTTTATTTTTTTAATGGCAGAACTGTTTCTTTTTATTTCTATTTGAAAGGAAGAAGGCCAAGCGGATGAACTTCTAATGGATTACACCGTTTTTGCCGACTATACTGGAATATGTGCTGATTTTTTGTAGCCATTGTTATATGCTGGTTTTTGTAGTATTTCAATTGTCTGATGTGTCATTTGTACACAGTGATGATGTATTTGTCTGTACGTTTTTTCTCTACCTCGATGCCATAAAAATTTGGACGTTAATTCTGAGATTGCTTTTATTTTTCCTTCTAAGTCGGATTTGCCCCTATTGAGATGCTTTTGTCCCGCTTCTGGGTTATTGTTGCCCAACTTCTAGGCTGCATATTGGAGCCGATTTTTTCTGAGACTTATTCCTTCTGAGGTTTTTTGGCTTCTCAAATATGCAGATATTTGTAATCAAAGTTAGCATGCACACTTTATATATAAAAACAACGATGTAACTTTTTAGACATGTGCTTTGTGTGATTTGTATCCTTTTAGGCATGCATTTTCTAAGGCTTGTAGCATCTTAGGTTTTTGCCTTCTAGGAGCCTGAAATGCGCCGGAATATTCTGAGGCCCTTAGGCTTCTTAGATTTTTGATGTACTTGTGCCTCCTTAAGCTTGTAATATTTTAATGTCTTTGATGTATCTGTGTTCATAAGGCTTGTAGCCTTCTGAGGTATTTAGTGTACCTGTGCCTTCTGAAACTTGTAGCCTTCTAAGGTTTTTGATGTACATGTGCTTTCTAAGATCTTTGAGTAGAGACCCAGCAACCACTTGCACTCTTGGAGTCTTTTTAGTGAGGACCATAACCATTACTAGCTTTCCATCGAGACTTGCCCCTTGGGCTTGTCTTCTAAGGGCATGGTAGCTTTCCATCGAGTCTTATCTTCTGGGCTCAACTTCCAGAGGTATCGAATCTTCTTATCAAGTTTTGCCTCTTGGGCTCAACGTCTAGGGGCATGATAACTTCCCATCAAGTTTTTGTCTCTTGGGCTCGACTTCTAGGAGTATTGTATCTTCCTAGCGAGTCTTATCTCTTGGGCTTGACTTTCAGCGGCATGGTAGCTTCTCATTGAGTCTTGCCTTTTGGGCTTGACTTTTAGAGATACCATATCTTCCCATTGAATCTTGCCTCTTGGGCTGGACTTTCATGAGCATGGTTGCTTCCCATTAAGTTTACCTCTCAGGCTCGACTTTCAGGGGTACCGTATCTTCCCATTAAATCTTGCCTCTTGGACTTGACTTCGAAGAACATGGTAGCTTCCCATTGAGTTTTGCTTTTTGGGCTCGACTTTTAGGAGTATCGTATTTTCTCATCAAGTCTTACCTCATAGGCTCGAAATTGAGGGGCATGATGGAGATCTTGTTTGTTGCTTCTCTAAAGGGGGCTTTTAATAAAAAAAAAAATGAGAAAATAAGAAAATTTCACTAAGCGACAGTTTAAAACAACATGAAATTTTGTTAGAATAAATAAGAGTTTATTGGCCAGGCTTTTACTCAAATAATATAATTTGGAGTTGTACTTTTCATTCGGTAACGCCGATGATTTTCTTTTGGTTCCCTTAACCTCAATCTTGTAAGTAACGATCCAGGTGACCTTGGCGTAACGAACATTTAATTTCTTTTTTTTAATTGAAAACATCTTTCTATTGAATGTCATTTACCAAAAAAATATTTTGTGAGAAAATAAGAAAATTTCATTGAGCCTCAGTTTAAAACAACATGAAATTTTGTTAGTTGGCCAGGCTTTTACTCGAGTTTTACTTCCCATTCAGTAACTCCGATGATTTTGTTTTGGTTCCCCTAACCTCAATCTTGTAAGTAACGGTCCGGCTGACCTTGGCGTAACAGACGTTTAATTTCTTCTTTTAATTGAAAACATATTTCAATTGAATGCCATTTCACTTGGTGGAAATGACAATATTGATACTAGTCTCCACCATTTAAAAATTTTGACAGCCTTGGCTAGTTAACGACCTATTCATTCTTGATGACCATTAGAATGTTGACACGTGAGGTGTTGAGTGAGGTGTATTCTTTACTGATTGATGCTCATAACTCCCCTGTGGTCCGAACTTTTTTCATTATGAGATTTGATCGAAATTCTTGGCATTATTTTTGTGCTTGCTCCCCAATCGCTCGAATCACTCCTTAAGTGCACTGATGACTTCAACTGTACAGATTTGAACTTTAACACGACAAACAAGATCAACAATTGCCTATCCTGAGCCATTCCTACCATCCTCTTCCAAAATAATATTTGAATATTTTTAATGGCACCTTAACAGATAGAAAAAATGATAACTTTTAAATTTTAAATTTAGTAAATTTAATTTCTTCACATTTTTTTTAAATTTTGACTTACATCCTAAATTTACTAAATCTTTAGATTGGGAAAATAGAATTGGAAGAAGTAAATGTTTGAGGTTCATGATTCAACCAGAGTTAAATCATAATTTAACAACACCATTTAAACCATATGACTTAAATAAATATTAAAGTTATTTTAATATAATTTAAATAATATAATAATGATATATTAATATCATTTTAATTAATCCAACAAATAATATTTTAATCCAACACAACACTTTTGATTTTTTTCGATTAATATTCTAAATTCAAAATTTAAGACATGATAGTCTCTCAATTTTTAATTTAAATATCTTATTTTTGGTCATTCAATAAAAATCAAAAAGATAAAATTAGATAATATTTGAACATATCAAATTTAGCAAATTCAAATTTAAAGACATTGTTTAATCCATTTCCACACAACCTCTTAAAATAATTTATATTGGTAAGATAAGGATACCAAAACAAATTCCTTTTACTTTATTTCTTACTGACTCTTCTTTTCTAAGTTCTATTCCAACTTAAATTACAAATAGAATACAAGTAGCCTACGACAAGCACAGCAATTCTCTACGCCACCACACCTGACTTCCTTATTCCTCTCTCTCTCTCTCTCTCTCTCTCTCTCTCTCTCTATATGTATATATATAGATATAATATAAGAAGATTTTAAGATGTTTCAACTTTAAACCATGATGCTAGCTAGAAAATTCACAACAGTAGAGTAATATATTATCGTCATAGTATGGTATGAGGATTCAACACACACTCAAAAGAGGAAAAATCAACTAATAATTAATGACAAAAAAAATTTTTACGTTAAGAACTCGAAATATGAAAAACCTCGGAGTCTGACCAAGTTAAAGAGTTTTATTATAAAATGATTATTACAATTATAACCACTTATCTCATACATGAGAAATGGTTACTAGGTCTCTCAAGTTACAATGTCGACGTGTTGATGAGCTAGTTGCAAGGAATTGGTGGCGACCGATAGCGAAAGGTGACAACAACAGAAATAGTGTTGGACTTTAGCTCTTTCACCTGCTTCGAGTTCTTTCTCAGGCTTCAAGCTCTCTCCTACCCTTTCATGAGAGGATCAATGCTATATTTATAAAGTTTTAGGTGTCATTAACGCAGGAATACGAGTAACTTTAATCAGATGGACTAGAGAGCTTTCTTTGATCAGTCAATGTTTGAAAGACATTTGAGTGCCTTAATGTTGTTAGAATCATGAGATCTTGGGGTAGTTTGATTTGTCTTGTCGAGACACTCGATTCAACCATAAGTTCGCTAGATTCGGTATCCGTTTGTCCTTTCAAATATGTTCAAAAAGCTTTCAAAATCGGTTTAATTTCTTGATCGAGGCTTGATTTGTTTCAGATTGATCCCATTTCAGTACCCTTGGGTCTATCTTATCGAGTCGGTCAGTTTGACTGTAAATTTACTGAAATTGAAATATTGATTAACTTTTAATTGATGCTCGAATGTTTTTTACTTAAGAAATTAGCTCGAGATTTATATCGAATCATTGAAATTTATTGAATACGTATCAGTTACTCCACTATTTTTAAACTAGTTTAATTTTATCCTCTTACTTTTNTATATATATATATATATATATATATATTGTGGAAGGAGCATTATTTGGCTCCATACAAGTTGATCATTAAAAGCAGTATAAAAGATTCCACTGGAGAGGTCCCCTAAATATAAACCAGCCAAGAGGGTGACCAATCCTCAAAACTAATACATAAAAGAGTATAATGAAACTAAGTAAAGATAAAAAAGAAAAGGAAGCCCCAAATGACTAAAGATCTTTGAGTTGGTTAGCCTTGAATCATAGATGAGGAGTCTCCAACTTATCAACATGAAGTAGCAGGGCAAGTGGGGTGGGAGGCCTTGTTGTAACAGAGATGGAGTTATCATAAATTCCAAGTCTGGCAAGCCAATTAGTAGGTTGGTTTCCTTATTTGTTTATCAAAGACATATAGACTTTGAACATCTTGTAGTGATTGCCAATTTTCTGTTTCCATTGCATATGGTGCCAAGAGGACAACTGTTTTGTGTCGAGGAAAGTAATAAGTTGAAAAGAGTCGACCTCAATCCAAAATTTATGCCATGTAGCTTTTTGTGCAAAGGTAAGGGCCCAGTAAATATCAATAAGCTCAGCCTCTAGAGCATCATGGGCCTCAGTAGGAGCATGAAAGAATAACAAACATTTCCTGGAGGAATCTCTGAACCCCCCCCCCACCCCAGCACCCCATTCAGAAAAGCTACCATCAGTATTAATCTTCACGGTTTCTGGATCAGGAGGTTGTCAAATGACTTTCTCAATCTTGTTTTGACTTTTTGTTACAGTAGTCTGAGGCAAGCTGATATTAGGGAAGTTTTTGAGTTGAATCAACTTGTTTAAGTAGGAAACACAGTTTCTAGTAACCTTGTTCTGAGGAATAGTCTTGTCTTCATGTTTTTTGCTGTTACTGCACATCCACAAGATCCAGACCACGAAAAAGGGATAGAATCACCTTTTTATTTTTCCAGCTGTGCCAACCATCTTTGAGAATGGAGCAGTCCTTGTCCAAGGCCTCAACTTTAATCTTAGTAAGGAGTGCTTTCCATACCTCTTGAGCAAACTCACATTTAAAAAATAGGTGATTATTGTCCTCTTCAAATCTCAGACAAAGATAGCATCTATAAGGCCCTCTTAAGCCCTTCAGTTTAAGAATGTCATCAGTTGCCAGAAGGTTGTTGAAGAATCTCTAATAAAAAAAGGATATAAAAGGTGATAGATATTTGTTCCAAATGGCTTCACCCCAAGGGACTTGATCCCAACAGTAAAGTTGGGCATAAATGGCTTTAGTCAAGCTTTGGTTAGCATAACTATGCTAGATAATACTGTCTTTCCTCCCCTTATCAAAAATAGTCTTAATAGCTTGAGATAGGTGGGGCTCTTGTAGAATGGATTGGAGCTTAATAATAGACCAGGAGTCCCCCTCCCAAAGATCACAAACAAAAAGTTGAGGGTTGAGTCAGAGGGGGGCCTAGCCAGTCTTTAAGACACTAGTGGTCAAGCCAGAAGTTCACTTGACCATTCCCCAAATCCTAGATGTACATTTCTTGGGCTAGGTATCTAATTTTAAGCATATTAGTCCAAATTCTGGAGTCCCCTGACTTTTTGTAGATGAGAGAAGGATGTTGGTCCTTGTAGTATTTTCCTTTCATGAACTTAGCCCATAGGGAAGTTTGGGCTCTAAAATTAATCCACATCTTACAGAATTTAATCTGTGTAATTTGATGAAGTCCCTTGAACCCCATCTCACCTGCCATTATAGGTTTAGCTGCCTTTTGCCAAGAAGCCCAGTGGAGCTCCTGTCTTTGACCTGCCCATAAGAATCTGTTAAAGACTCTCTCCAACTGAATTTGAGTGCTTTTCTTCATGTAATTTGTTTGGAGAATATATGAGGGGAAGGTAGTAGGATACTTGTGAGAAGAGTAATTCTACCACCATTGGACAGGAATGAATGGGACCATCTGGATAAGGTTTTCTGAAATTTCTGAAAATCCTCATAAAATTTGGTCAGCTTAGATCTCCCCCAAGTGAGTTGGACCCCCAAATATTTTAAAGGGTCTTTAGCAATGGAAAAGTTAGTGTAATCAGAAATTCAATGTTTACAAATGGAAGAAGGCCTCATATTAAAGATAAGGTGGGCCTTTAGTAGGACAAAACTCCATCCCATAATAATTTTGAAATTGTTTCAGACATTGATAGACTTTTTTTAACTACATTGTCATGAACATTAGAGAATATCATAATATCATCAGCAGACATGAGGTGGGAAATAGCTATATTTTATTTGTGATGAAATCTGGAGTATAGTTGGTTGAGAATTGCTCTGTCAAGCATTCTCGAGAAGTAATCCATAGCAATAATAAAGATAGTGGGGGAAAGTGGGTCACCTTTTTTGAGCCCTTTGGTAGCTGTGAAAGAACCCCAAGCTTTGCCATTGAAAAGAATAGAGTGTTTGTAATTGATGAGCCACCTGTGGATGAGTTTACTAAATTTAGGTTGAAATCCTCTAGCTGCAAGAATCCCCAAAATGAATTTCCAGTCAATGGTGTCATAAGATTTTTTAATGTCTAATTTATAAATTAGATTAACCCCCTACTGATTTTATCCAAATCCATCATGAGTTCTTTTGCCAGCAATACATTATCAGTGATGGATTTCCCTTTAATGAATGTAGACTAGTTTGGGCAAATAACCCTGTCAAGGAAAGGTTGAAGTCTTCTAACAATGAGCTTGCTAATGAGTTTACTTATGATATATGTAAGGCTGATAGACCTATAGTTTTCTCAAGTCTTCTACAGATCTACTTTAGGGGTTAGCAGATTAAAAGTGTCTCCAAAATAGCTAGGGAGATTGACCCCCCTGAAGTAGCTCTTGATTGACTCAATTACTTCCTTCTTAATAATGTGCCAAGCTTTTTTATAAAAGTTAGTAGTAAAACCATCAGGGCCAGCTGCTTTGGAGCTGTCAATGGTGTTTAAGGCATCTCAAATTTCCTCATCAAAGCGGGTTCAGTGAGATTGAGCTGATTAGTGTAATCTAATTCTTCAGTAAAATAGTCTTCATAGTCAGTGTTTAGATCAACTCAAGAGTTTAGTACGAAATTCTAGTACTTAACATCATCCAAAGCAATAAGATCATTGTCATTAATCCATTTACCCTCAGTAGAGTAAATAGAGTGAATGGTATTGCACTTCCTCTTGTAACTTATATAAGCAAGGTAGAGCTTTGTGTTTTTGTCACCTTCAGTAAAAATGTTAATAGAAGCTTTTTGTTTGAGTAACATTTTATGTATGTCAATAGCATTGAGCAGATTAGTCTAGGCAGTAAGCAGATCAATCTCAGTGGCAGTTTTATTCTGAACAACGGCTTCTAGTTTCTCAACTTCCTTTCAAGCAGATAAGGCATTGGAAAAGACATTCCCAAAAGTCTCCCAACCTCACTTCCTCAAGGCTTTGCTTGTTTTCAGATGAAGAAGACTGAGCTTGATGAAAGGGCCAGTATGATCAACACCCATCCAATTAGAAGCAACATAGCTAATGAAAAGGGGGTGAGTGGACCACATATTAAGATATCTAAAAGGGGGGTGATATGTGGTCTGGCCAGGGGAAGTAATAGATATAAGAAGTGGTCTATGACTAGAACCAGTGAGGGTTAGGTGAGTAACAAAACTTAGGAGTTAGTGTTTATGCCAGTAGTCATTCACTAACACCCTATCAAGTCTTTCCCATAGTAGACCCCTTTTCCAAGTGAGTTTAGGACCCTGGTATCCCAAGTCAAACAAGCCAGCTTGCTGAATTTGATCATTAAAGAAAGTCATTTTGGACAGATTGGGAGGTCTCCCCCCAGATTTCTCTATTGCAGTTGTGATACAATTGAAATCTCCCCCTACTGTCTAGGGAGTGTTCATATTTGTGTTGATGAGATGTAAGCCCTCACAAAGCTCCTGTCTATCTACTTTGAGACTTCCAGCATAAATAAAGGTTGCATACTCTAGATGGCCTTGAACTAGAACTGAAAGATGTACAAACTGTGGATGGTCAATAAGAATGCTCCACTGTATTTCTTTCCTATAAAAGAACTAAACTTTATTGTTCTTGTTAGCATAATGAGAAAATCAATGGAATTTGTTAATAATTCTATGAGAGCTTTGCTGAACCATTGGTTCAAGTATAACAAAACACCACAGTTTATATTTTTTTTTGAGATAAATAAGTCTTCTTAAAGACTCGAGATTGGCAATGCCCCTTATATTCCAACACAACATGTTAATCATTGGAGGGATTGAAGTGGAGAGAAGGCTGAGATCTTGATCTGGTCCTTCCTCTAGAAGGAGGAGGTCCTCCAATCTTCAGAAAACCTGTGCTCCCATTATTTCCTTCTTTTAATTTATGAATTTCTGATATTAACTTTTTCTTCTTCTTTGATTTTTGTGTTTGCCATTCTTCTTCCAATAGGAGTTTCATCTGAGCTAAGTTTCTCTTCTCAGGGGCTTCTTTGAATGTAGTATCTTTCTGGTTATTCTCCCTAGATGCCTCATCTACATCTAGTGAATCAGTTGGGGGAGTAATAACATTTATTTGATTCTCCTCCTCCCTGAAGTATCTGGGGGATAAGTTAGTGGGAATTGGATCTAAAAGGAGCTGTTGAGCTTCTGGGTGTGCCCAACATATCCTCCAAATTCCCAGTTGGAGAGGGTTCCACACAAACTATAGGTTCTTAGGGAATAGGCTGATTAATCCTTTCCTAAGTTGACACATTTTTTTATTGGAGGAGGCTGAAGCTTGAAGCATCTATCCTTGGTGTGTCCAAACATCTTGCAGTGGTAGCAATAATATGGTTTCTGTTCAAAAACTACATTCTGCCAGAACCCCTCTTTATCAGTACCAATCTAGAGCCTTTTAATTTCAGGGAGGGTTGCATTTCTTTCTATAAGGATTCTAGCTAGAGCAGGTCTAGCTTTGTTATATGTAGGAGCATCAACCTTCAGAGATCTCCCTAATGCACTTGCAATATTGAATAGAGCATTGAGATTAAAGTATTGAATTGGGAGGCCAGGTAATTTAAACCATATGGGAACTATAGGAGGTTCCTTTCTAAGAACAAAACCCGGATCGCACTTCAATATCTTTATGGTGGTGCCTCCAATTTGAAGAACTTGTTTCGCAAAAAATCTTGCATAGTCTTCCTCCCTTGAAAGTTGGATAAAAAGAAGCCTGACATCTAGTATTCCAATTTGTCAATCTCCATTGAATTTTAAAGAAGCAAAGTAGTTCCCGACTAATTCCATTTTAGGGTGGCCTAGAAGAAATTTTCTTACCAAGGTAAATTGCACTTGTTTATTCAGATTATGAATTTCTTATGGTGAGAAATAAATAGCTGATTCTCCTTCATTGGTACCCAAAGGATTAATACAAGGGCTGTCACCCTTCGTAGCAGTTGTATCATGGAAGTTCTATGGGAAGACTAAGTGATCAGGATCACTAAGAGAAACAGTGGACTTGCCCACCACCCTAGCATACGTGGCCTTAGCCAACTGAGCATCAGTCACAATTTCAATATGGGTAGCCATAAATAGCAAAAGAGCAAACCCAAAATGAAAAGTACCAGCAAAACATAAAAACATCAGGATAAGGCGATGTGTGCTCTAGAAAGGCCAGAACTCGCAGTAGAGTCTAAACCAACAGTACAAACACCAAAGGGGAAGTGGTTTCCTCCAAAAGAGCCAGAAGAGGCTACCCACATATGTAGAAGCAGGCCAAAACCAGAAGAAACCAATGGAACAAAAAAAGCAAGCCAAAACCAGAAGAAACCAATGCGACAGTAAAACCCACCAATGTACAAGGGAAAAAGAGTCCAACAAAGCTGACTCCCAAGGCAAAAGGAGGCAAAAAAATCACCCATAGTAAAATAGATGCAGCACCTCCCACTGAATCTCCCTCAGCAAAGCTTCATCTTGCCAGAAACCCTAGCAGAGCACNNNACCTACCTTATATATATATATATATATATACAGGATGTTGGCGGCTGAAGATTTTGGTGCTCTGCTAGGGTTTTAGAAAGGATGAAGATTGATGGCTACTAGCTGAAGAGGAGCTCTGAAGTGGTGGTTAGTGGTGGATACCTACCTGCTGGTTCTTATCTCAGGTGGTGGTGGAGGTGCTCTTGTTTTTGTCATAGAAGTTATTGTTTCATTGAACCTTTCTCTGGCTGCTCCTTGGTTATGGGATTCTTTTCCCACTTCCTTTGGTGCCTAGCAGTGGAAGGCAGACTAGTTTTTGGTTTTAAGTTTATTTAGGTTTAGTCGTGGTTTTCTGGTGGTTTCCACTTGTTGGTGACCACGGTGACTACACTGCCTGACTACTGCTGGGTGGGACTCTTTATTATTCCATTGAGTGGAGTTGTGTGTTCTCTCTGACACTTGGAACCTTCTCTTCTTTGTGAGTGTTGAAGCTGCATTAATGGAGTTTAATCATATTAATGTGGAAGTAAATGCTCAGTGGACCCAAGCCACTTATGCTGGAGTGATGGGAAGAGAGCAAGATTTGCCTAAAAATTTTGATCATCTAGTTTTTCCTCAAGTTCTGCATGATACTGCAAATGGCAAGACTTCCTGCCCTTATATTTCCCCTATTGGAATCAAAGAGGGTGAACCTGCAGTTCTATTTACTCCTTGGGAGATGCAATTTTTTAATGAATCTATAAAGTTCACCTTGATATGCAAGTTTCAGTTTGGCCATCCAAAAATGGATTTTGTTTGGAAATTCTTTGAGGAACTCCAACTCACTGGTGCTTGGCAGCTGGGTTTAATAGATGGAAGACATCTATTAATCAAAATGTCTAATGAGGAGGATTATGCTAAAGTTTTTGCTAAACAAATTCACTTAAATGCTGGAACCCCATTGAAATTATTAAAATGGACACCTGGATTTGATCCATGCAAAGAACCCCCAATTGTACCAATTTGGTTTAACTTTCCTAACCTCCTTATTAAATATTATCATCAAAATGTTCTGTTTAAAATTGGAAGGGTACTTGGTTGTCCTTTAAAAGTTGATGCCCCAACCTACAATTTGGCTGGACCAGTTGGTGCTAGAGTGGTGGTAGAAATAGATATCACATTTCCATAAATAAAGAGAGTTTGGATTGGAACCCCAGAAGGGTTTTGGCAAAGCATCATTATGGAGCAAAAACCATTATTTTGCCCTCACTGTAGGATGTTTGGGCATAATATGGATAAATGCTATAGGCTGCATCCACCATCTTGAAAAACAACTCCTGAAGGTATGCTTACTCAGGGAGGGTCTGTTGTAACTTTGGGAAAGGATAACAGAAGAGCTAATGAATGGGAAGCATTCCAAGTCAGTAAAGAAACTGATGTGGAAGTCTCTCCTAAGCTACCAAGTATTCTGGATAAGGTCCATGAAAAAAACACTTCTGTTATGAATGTTCAGGAGCAGCGGGTGGAAGGCAGGCAAGGAGAAATTGTAAGAAGTCAACTAGATATCAGTCCCCACAAGGTCAATAATTCCACTGTGGAATTAATAGCTGAGGTGCTTACTGAAGAATGGTAAGTTCAAAAGAATAGCAGGAAAAAGAAAGGGAAGATGGAATAGAGGTTGATGCAGGAAGCTCCTTCTTTGGAAGGAACTAATCAGCTGATATATTCTAATCAGAGAACCATAAGGAAAGAGAGAACCCTTTCACAATGATCAAGTTCTTATGTTGGAATATTAGGGGTGTTGCACATCCCAACTCTCTCACAAGGATGGTACATCTTGTGAAAACTCATAAAATATGGTGCTTCCCTCTTTTGGAACCCATGGTTACTAAGAACTCTTCTAATATTATTAGAAAATTTCCCAAATTTTCTCACTTTGCTAACCATAATAATAAGATTTGGTTGTTTGCTAGAACTAAATTACAGTGGAATGTTGTTTCGAATAGTGCCCAATATTTACATATTCAATTTACTGTTGGAGCTCAGGTGGGTTATGCCACTTTTGTTTATGTCAGTTGTCTTCCAATAAATCAAGAGTTGTTGTGGATGGAGCTTTTCAACATTAGCCAGTCCATAAAATCATTTTGGGTTGTTGGGGGAGATTTTAATTGTATTACCTCACCTGATGAAAAGAAAGGAGGGAGGCCTCCATCTTAAACTTCTATGTTGAAGTTCAATGAATTCCTTATAGATGCTCAGTTATTTGATTTGGGCTTTCAAGGTCTTAAATATACTTGGAGAAGGGGTGTCTTATGGGAAAGACTTGATAGAATGTTGGAAGACTCTATGCGGCTTCAAACCTACCTTTATAGAATCATCACTCACCTTGCCATGTCTGGGTCAGACCATAGACCCATTCTTTTTTGTATTCAAAATGCGGTGAAGTCTGGTGGTTCTCCCTTCAGATTTCAAAACATGTGGACTCTTCATCCTAATTTCATCAAGGAAGTTACAAATGCTTGGATCATCAATGAAGATTATGGGCCATGGATAAATCTCTGGAAATTACAAAAGAAGGTGGCCATCCATTTAAAGAATTGGAATTGGAATACTTTTGGTAATGTTAATGAGAACTTAAAAGCTGCTCAGAATTAGGTGATCAGTATTGAAGAAGATTTCCTGAAGGGCTTAAAAGCTGAGAGAGATCTACATAAAGCCAATGAAGAACTTCTTGCACACATCACATATAATGAAGCCTTTTTGAAACAGAAAGCTACTATTAACAAGTTCATTGAGGGGGACAGAGACTCTAGTTTCTTTCATGCATGCATTAATTACAGGAGAAAATGCAATATGATTATGGAGATTAAGAACTCTGAAGGGAAGAGATTAATTGAGGCTGATGACATTTTTCAAGATGCTGTCAAGTTTTTCCAACAACTTCTTAATTCACACCCTTCTACTAGAACCAATGTTGATGCTAATTTATTTGATGAATGTACTGATTATTTCAGTAGGCTAACCCTGGATCAAATCCCCTCTGAAGTAGAAATTAGAGCTGCTCTTGATTCTATTGATGATGACAAAACTGCTGGTCCTGATGGCTTCACTGCAAAGTTTTATAAAATTTGTTGGCTTGTGGTTAAGGAAGACTTAATTTCTGTTGTACAAGAATTTTTCAGAGGAATCAAGCCACCTAGATACTTTACCTACTCGACTATTACTTTGATTCCTAAGAACGAGATCGGAAATAATTGGGGAGATTTCATGCCCATTAGTTTAACTAATGTTAGTACCAAGGTAATAAGCAAAGTACTGGTCTTCAGGATTCAGCCACATCTTCAACATTTGCTCTAACCAGACTGCCTTTTTTAATGGAAGATCCATAACTGATAAAATATGCTGGCTCAAGAGATGTTGCTAGATTTGGACAGAAAATGTAGGGGAGGTAATGCTATCTATAAATTAGATATTAAGAAGGCTTATGACACTATCAACTGGAATTTCATCTTAGAAACTCTAGCTGCTAGGGGCTTTGTTGAGGGTTTCATCTTGCTGATTAAAAGATGGCCTCTTTGCAATAACCACTCTGTTCTTATCAATGGTTTTTGTCATGGCTTCTTTTCTACATCAAGAGGGATCAAACAAGGGGACCCTTTGTCCCCTACAATTTTCATTTTGGCTATGGGTTATTTCTCTAGGCTACTGAATCAAATGTTCTAAAGATCTCCCCATTTGGATTTTCAGCATAGATCAAATGTGTGTATCAGCCATCTGGCTTATGCAGATGATGTGAATATATTTGTCAAGGCCATTAAAAATGCTACTAAAATGTTTTATAAGGCCCTTATGCATTTCCAGCTCACCTCAGAAATGGAACTAAATGTACCAAAATGCCAATTTTTTCCTAGCACTATCATGTCTCAACAAATAAAGCATTGGATGTCTAGCTGTACTGGTTTTAGCTTGTCCTCTTTGCCTATCAAGCATCTGGGTGTTCTTTTACTTAAGGGCAGAAATAAGAAGATATAGTTCAATGAAGTCATTGATAAAATTAAGAATCAACTTCAATGCCAGACCAATTCATTTTTATCTAATGGAGGGAGGTTCATTCTACTTAAAAGTATCCTTACTGCTCTTCCTTCATATGCTCTCCAAATGTTTGCAATGAAGAAAGGAACTCAGCAACTGCTAGGGAGAATCTTTAATAAGTTCTTATGGGCTGGACAGAAGAAACAAGTACACTGGCTTCCTTGGCAAAAGCTATGTAAACCATACTGTGTTGGAGGCTTGGGATTTAAAGATTTTTAGCACATGAGTTTCATTAATTTATGCAAACTCTGGATCAAATTTAGAGTACAAGATAGTCTTTGGGCAGTTTTCATGAAGGGAAAATATTGTAGAACTGCACATCCAAGTCTTGTTAACAAAAAACTGGGAAATTCTAGACTTTGGGGCAAGTTATTGGATGTCAGAGAGCAAGATGAATAGACTATCATCTGAGGGCTAGAAGAAGGTTAACTAAATTTTTGGTTCGATAGATGGACTTGAGTGGTGAAAAAATTAAAGGTTTAACCTCCAACTCTAATGTGCATGATATATTTAAAGATTACTGGACTGAAAATCAGTGGAATTCCACAGTACTGTCTAATATTCTAAACAATGAGCAGCTACAACTTATCAAACAAACACCTATCTTTTTTGGACAAAGAGATAGAATTATTTCTAAAAAAGCCACTTCCTAGAAAGTTGTTGCTTATATCTATCAAACTTTTTTTCAATGGCCTTTTGTTCAATGGGGTATTGATGTTTGACGGAAATATTTGACAACCACCATGTCTTTCTTCAGCTAGAGACTATGGCAGTCTATGCTCCCAACTAATGATGTACTGAAAATGAAAGGGCTGAGGGGACCTTCTGTAAATGTATTTTTTCTCAAAAAGTCTGGACTAAGTTTTTGAAAAATTAAAAATTGATACACTGAATCTACTCTGGAACAACTTCTATAGCTGCTGGAAAGAGTGGAAACAAGCTAAATTACAGGTTATCCCTTGTGTTGTTGCTTGGTTTATCTGGATGTGCAGGAATCAAGTTAAATTTTTAATGATTCACCACCTATTGCTAAAGTTGTTGCTACTCATTGTACATCCTACTTACAGAAAATTATTAAATATCACAACTTCCCTAATATCTTCAGGCATTGGGTACCTTAGGATACTAACCAGCATAGTTTCAAGTTCTCATTGATTGAGTGGGCTCCTCCTCCTGATGGTTGGATGAAAGCAAATACTGATGGCAGCTTTTTAAAAGGATCTGCTGGTTTTTAGGAACTCCCTATGAAAATATGTTCTTCATTTCTCCTCACCAACTAGGGCATTGGATGCATTAGAAGCTGAAATAATAGCAATTTATTGGGCTATTAAAATTGCAGTCTAATGTAATATTGGGTCATCAATCATTTGCTGACCTCACTTTTGGTTGAGGTTCAGTTTTTCCTCTTTAGTAGCCTAAGGTCTAGCGATAGGACTTTTCTTTTGACTATTCCTAGAAAACTAGACAAGGAACCCTCACCATTAGAAATTTTAAACTCCTCTATTCAACTTGAAGTTCCACATATTGGTCCTAACCTCAAGATGAGTCACCCTTAGGACTGTTGGACCTTAGGGCTGACCCTGGGTGTTGGTCTAAGGCTATGGCACTTACTTGCAATCACTTGAACTCACAATTACTGATTACCCTAAACCCAGAACTTTTAGGATTTGGTCCCTTGATACTTTTTGGGAGACTCGTGTAGGTGGTTCCCTAAACCCATTAGCTCTAGGCTAGGGTTTAGCTAAGAACACTAGATATAGGACCCAAAATGAGGTTTTCATTCATCCATGGCTTATTTATGGTGGTAGGCAATCCAACTCTATAAAGATACCCAACCTACCCTATTGCTCCTAAATTCCCCCAAATTACCCAAATACCGTTGGGACCCCAAATTTGGCCAAAATCTCTAAATCTAGCCAAAATACCCAAAATTATTCAAAAATCATTTCAAACATGTTGAAAACACCCAAATTACCCAAAATCCCCAAATTGGCCGAATTACCAAAATACCCCTCTCTGGCCCAAAATTCCAAAACTTTCATAAAATCCCAAAAATTCCCAAAACCTCCCAAATATTCCCAATTTCATTTTCCTCAACTATCAGATGACCCAATTTGGCCAATTTAACCATCCTTGATCAGAACCCTTAAATTGCCCTTTAAAGGCCCATATTTTCTCCAAATCACCTCAAATGTCTATTCAATTGGTCTCAATTTCGCCAATTTCAATTCTAAACTTAAATTCACTATTCATATGATCAATGAAGACCAAATCCAAGCCTAATTGATCCATGATTTTAAGCCAATTTTGATTTAAATCAAAATCTCAATTTTTGCCTCATGACTTGGTTCCACAAAATTGATCCCATGGCACACTCATATGGCCACAATTTGTGTTGAAAAATCTTAATAACATTCCTACACATCATATTTAACCTTCAATTGGCCTTGGTAGGATCTCAATTGCATTTGATTTCAACCTAAGTCCAGAAGCCCCAAATTTGCCCCAAATTGACCATATCTCAAAATTTCACCAAGTTGAGGACCTTAACCCTAAAATGTCCACTCTATCCCTCGATAAAAAATCTTCACAACATCCCTCTTGATCATGTGAACCATTGAATTTGGACTTAGCCCAAGGCTAGTTCAACCTAGACCCATCTCTAACCCAACATGCCCAAAATGGCCAAATCTAAAAATCCCTCAAATTGACCTACCAATTGAACTCAAAATCAATTCAACCCTTCACCAAAAATCTTCACAACAATCATCTACACAATGTTGATCAATCAATTAGGTCATTTGACATGGCTAACCTATCCCAAACCCATACTTTGATCACTTGAACCCACATTGAGCCTATGCATTAAAGATGGCCTAACTACCCCAAAGTCATCAAATTAACTCCATCTCAGCCACTGGTTAGACCCTAAGACTGAGCCAAAACCCATCTAACCACCTAAACTAAGCCATGGACCAAAGGTCCCCTAAATTAAGGGATTTCATTCCATTTTTGCTTAAGCTTAGGATATTTTTGCCAAAATAAAACCTCAATCCATTAAATTGTGGTGACATATTCCTCTGGATTACTTGAGCTCCTAGCTACCTCACCCTGGCCGGCCGGTCAGTCTAATGGTAGGAAAATGGCCAAACCAAGAGCCACCCTCACGGAGCTTCACTCAAATCAATCCTAGAGGCCAGCTCATCCAAATCAAATTGTAGAGCTCCTCTGCCCTCCACCTAAGCACCATATTGCACCCAAACACTTACCTTGAGAGTCACCCCATGACTATTTTTATAAAAACTCACCTCCACGGCCATGGGAGGTGTGCTAAAATTTTCTCAGAGAGAGCTTCCCAAATCACTCATAGAGCTTCCTTGAGACCTCCACAGCTCATTCCAATCACTCCACTACCTTGATTCTCCCTGTGTAACCATGATTTTGAGCTTGAAAATTAAAGCAGAAATAATACATCTATGAAAACTCCACTAAACTTCATTTGCTTGTGCCCACATCTTCACAACAGCAAGAGAAGACAAAGCCCCATCCAAATACCCTCTGAAATAGCCTCTACCATAGCTCTAGACCAACACCTGAAATCAAGCTTGCTCAAATTCAAACCTAGGTCTTACACCACAGGAAGAGGCTTAATCCCTAGCCTCCTTGGACCCCAACAAATGTGCCAAGACCCTGTGATTAAAGCTTCACTTCTCAGAGTAAAGACGAGTCGATAGGATCAAACCTTAAGTGATTTGGTTGAGTCTATGCTGAGATCTTAGTGTTTTTGTGGACGGTCATGGGATCACTCTATCGGAGATGATGACAGGGAGCCATCCGATAATGCATGTATTGGATGCACGGAGGAGATCAAGCCGGACAGTACTTCGGAACATGAACCACAGGCCGAGTCAGCACTGAGGTGGATGACAGCGTTGAATGGGAGTGCACCACATGGAGTTTGGAGCTGCCTAGGATTTACATGGCGTTGTGCTGTTTAAATAGATAAATAGGGATTTTTCCTATTTATTTAAATACCCCAAACTTCAAAAATTCTTATCTTGGTGTAGAAAAATAACGAAAATAAAATAAAAATACCCTCTTGTTCAGTGAAAAGAAGAGAACAATGTGGAGATAATTTGAAGTCCATTTGATGAATATTTTAATTTTAATTAATTAAATACTGATTAGAATGTTTTATTCTCCATGCATGTTGGCACTTCACCATGGCTTGAAATTTTAACATTTTATATCCTTCTTCAAGGGAAACATGCTCTGATTTTTCCAAAGTCATAGGAAGTCTCTAGACAGAGATCTATATATTTCAAGTTTATGCACATTATATGCTTAAATTAGTCATGGAAATTAGCATGTTTATTAGATAATTCCAAGAAAATTTTGGATGGTTTATGATGACCAAGGAACCTTTAGGGAAATTTTTCTTGAGTCAAGTCATTTTAAATGCACCTAATTTTTATAAAAACTAAATCAACAACAACAACAACACAACAAAACCTTAATCCCACTACGTGGGGTCGGCTACATGAATTCTTTTTCTCCATTGCGTCCTATTTAGTGTCATATTTTCATTTAGTTCTAATAAATTAAGATCATTTTTAATATAATAAGCCCAAGTCTTCCAAGGTCTACCTCTGCCTTCTTAACACAAGTTGAATCTAAAACATCTACTCTCCTAATCGGATCATCTAATGGTCTAGGTTTAATATGACCAAACCATCAAAGACGACTAAACATCTAAGAAAATCTAATGATTTAATGTTTAATACTTACAAACACTAAATCATTAAGAAAATTAATTTTAGAAAATAAAAACATCAAAATGACTTGATTTGTTATCTCCATTAATTTTTAAGATCCAGAGAACTCCCCATAAAAATTTCAAAGCATTTTGAGTATATTTGATAGTCTAAATTAATTTTTCAAGTTAAATATCTTTTTTGGCACTCAAATGATTTTTTTTAAATCAAAATATACCTAAAAATTTTATAAAAACTTATTTTTTTAGTTCTCTGTGGTCAGGGGTATTTTTTAAGAATAAAATGATATTTAAAATAAAAACTTGATTTATAGCCTGATTTTAAATATTTAAAAAAATTAAAAATTCATAAAAAACACAAAAATAATAAGACAGATGGAAATGTTCTAAATTACTTCCTAATCACTTAGGAACAATTAGAATATTTTTCCTAATTTTTTAAATAAAGATACTCAATTTCAAACTTTAAAAAAGATTTTTAAAGGCTAAAAATAAGAATTCACTAAAATAAGTCCAATAAATCAAATAAATTTCAGAAAAATATAAAATCTCTAGTCTAAGTTCTCTAACCTCAGGTAGACCTTTCAAAAATACAAAACTTAATTTTTCACATTTAAAATATTTTATATTTAATAAATACCTCAGAAATTACAATAAGTCTTAAAATTTAGATAAAATTAAAAAAATCATGAAATTTGGTACAAATGCTTCTTTGGTCTAGTCCTACATCCAGTAAAAATTTCAAGGAATTAGGATTTACCTTGGTCAAGTTAGGAATTTTCTTTAAAAAATCCCATTTTTGCATAAAAATAATTATAAAAAATAAATTAAATTTTTAAAAATCATATTTTCTCCTCTAATGTCTTAATTGGCCAATGAATGAGTTAGGATAAAAATTTCAAAGTTATTTTAATTCATTTGACAAATTATGAAGTGTTAGAGCCTTAGGGGCAAATGTGTAATTTTGGAAATTTAGCCATAATTAACATTTAGGCTTAATTCAAGAAGGAAAATGGGTAACCTCTGATCTAAATCAATTTATTTGATGTTTTAAACATAATGGGTTAATTGGTAGAAACCAACCTCACTTTCTTAATTAAAAATATAAGTTAATAGATTTTTAAACTAGTAAAATTTGGAAGTTTATTAAGATAAAATGAACCTAGGGCTTAGGGGTATGACTTTTGAGGTCAATAATTAATCAATTTAATACCCCTAATTTGATTTTCAAATAAATGAATTTCAAATATGAGTCATGACCACCTAAAGCCTAACCTTTTCAAAACTAATTAAGACACTCACCTAGGTCTTAAGGGCATAGCAGTGACTTAGGCTAAATCAAGTTTCATTTAAATGAGGATTAGAAATGTAAATATCATTGAAAATTAAAACATCCTTCAAACAATACAAGCCCAATTAAGGTTACAATTTGGCCAAGTGTTCCAAGAACACTAACTTGCTTCTTTAAGGTTCTTCACCCACATAATTCTTAAAATGAATCACAAGGGATAATTATCCTATTCTTTGGGATAATTGAGAAATTAGTGCTCACTGAGCATTAAGGGTATTTATAGGTTCACTTATTAAGAAACATAATAAGTTTAAAAGAACTCAAGATTATCCACTAGGCAGCGAGAGAGTAGCACGAACCTGCTTCTTTCTTTGGATCTGTTGGATATCTTGAAGTTCTACTAAACTTAATATGTTTTGCTTGACAAAATCATCCTTAATTAAACTCATAAGGACCCATCAAGATATGACATAGGGTTAAGAAAACTTCCAAAACCTTAATTTTTTCCTCTATATAAATTACCCTGACATGCATTTTAAATTTCAAGTGGTGGAACAAGAAGACTCGGCAGGTACACTTTTATAGTTTTCAACATTGTCTTTCTTTTACTTTCATACTGTGCTTTTATACCTGCAAAATTGCATGCTAAACAACGATATCACCACGCATGAAAACTAAAACCAAAACTAAAACTAAAATCAACAAAGATGAAATTCACCGCCACAACATTCCAAATATAAAACAACTCAAAATTTAATCACAAACTTGACACAAAACTACAATTACAACTAAATTAAGATGTCTTTATTCGATGATCAGGAATCCCTCGGAGGAGGTAACCTACGGTTGCTAACAAGGTTTCCCACGGTCTAAATGAAATTATGGAACTCATTAAGTTGAGTTTAGTGAGTTCATTTAGACTATGTGAATCCAATAAAAAATAGTGGTGCTGGAACGAAGGAACTGTATAATCCTAATCGGTGTCGCTCTAATCAACTTTAATATGCCCTCATAAAATTTAAAGAACTTACATCATAGGGCCACTTAATTTGACATTATAACTTGACACACTAGAAAACTCAAACTCGTCGCAATAGGGATCTTGGAGTTAGCAGCACGACCATCTTCAACAACAAAACCTGTCTTTCTCAACTAAACTAATCTTCCTTCCTTGGATATAAACAACAAAAGCCTTAGGATTTTGAGGTTACTTGCTTATGTAATGTAAATCCTCACCTTATCTTTAGTTCTTTGTATAGCCCTGTTATACAATGTAAGCCCTAACTCATCTTAGGATTTCGAGGTTGTCGTTTATCACGACCTAAATCCTCACATCTTCGAGGCTATTTGTGTGATAATTTCACACGAATGTAAGCCCTAACTAATAAAATTGGCAGGATGAAACACTTAAATTTTTCTTGAAGTCAACGGGGTTCTCCTTTGGATTCATGACATCCCATAGTTCTTCTTCATTTGGATTCTACAATAAAATGTTCCAAGTTTGAACCAATCCCCTTTCACACCTCTACGTCTGATCTCATTGAAGAGTCCCACCCATTGAAATTCCTTGAAGATAATATTTCCTAATTTTTATCGAGAGTCTTCTATTTGCTATTCTGCAAACTAAACCAAAGTGTGTTGTGCTGCGTGCACTTTAAGATTTTCTTACATTAATTAAATTTTAAATAAAATTTTAAAATACCCATATATTAAGACCCACCCGGTCTATAAATCAACCTCTACTTTCAGTGCTTGCACAAAAAAATTACAAGGTTTTTGGACATATAGCTAACCCTGAAACTTTCTGTTTTCAAGCCTGTTGCAATGGCTACCCAACGCTAACCTTTGCTTGCAAACTGCCAATGAGCCACGAAGCCCGTAACCTCGCTCTTACCATAAAATTTGGAACTAAATTTGAAGATCTCAAGGTCATCCTTCGGAAAGCCCCGTTCGTGGTAGTGAAGATTGCCGCTCCAGAAATACATGAGCCGTCTACAAAATTCAACCTGAACTGCCTTCAAGAATTCCCTACCTCAAGAAGTCTAAAACTATTATCGTCGTGGCACCCACCAAACCTACGAGCCCCGCTGCTGCTAAAGGGAAAAAAGTGATGATTATTGAGGATCCAACTGAGGGATTGACTATTTCACCACCTGTGTTTGAAATCAGATCAAGTTCGAGGACTGTACCGCTAACCCAAACTCAAAGGAGGAACCGTAACAGAAAAGTTTGGAGGGTCATTAAAGCCCAGACTCCCAAGGAAACACCCATTGAGGAGGAGATTCATCAAGTTGAAGAAGTGTTACCAAAAATTTATTCACTCCTGCGAGGAAGTAGATTCCATCCTCTGATAGAAAACAAGGGATATGAGAGTATCCGAAGGATCGTTGCCGCATTACAGTTACTTCATGGACACGGTGAGGAGAGAAAGAAGTTCACTCCTATCACTCGAGTTAGTGCACTTTTCAGAAGGCTTGCTACCAAAGAAGGATGTTCAGTTAGTGAGTTACTTAAACGAGTGGGAGATTCAATTTCTCCTTGCATGAATAAGGAAATTTTGAAGGGTGTCAAATCCGCCAGACAGTCCTACAAGACAACTGGAGTGCCACCAACTTGCATCCCTATTTTTTTTTGTTTATGGAATAGAGTTGATACCGCAGTGATCACTACCAATTATACTACCACCAAGATAGTGGGTCGTCGACCGGTTAAGTCAAGACCGAGTCCGAAAATCTTACCCGTCGCCTATCATGGAGACATTCCGACAATCCCAAAGATAAAGACAAGACGATTACTTGGCACTATAGCAGGTCTACACCATGGGGAGTATACTTTCCCTTGATATACCAATGTTTCTACTAAGACGCTCTATCCTGAGACATCACCATCAAAAAAAGAAGAGCTTGACCTAGGAAATTAGGGTTTACCATGTTAGGTGTGTTCCCTGATTTCCCTGATTTTGGAAATATCAGGGAACACTCATAATCACAGAGTGAATAACCCCTCAAAGTTTCATCCGATTGTGGTTTAATTTCCTATGATTAAAAATATTTTTATAGTATTTATTTAATTTAAAATTACACATCAGTTAAATAATTTTTATTTTTAGTCCACATGATTCTTCTGTGCTTACTGAGTACAGAGGTATTTATATTTTTTTATCTTTTTTCTACACTAAGTTATGAATTTTCAAAGTTTCTAAATTAAATAAATCACTTAAGTAACTTATTTCCTACTTATTGTGGCGACGCAGAATTGATCCTCGGCAGCTCCAAAAGTCCACGCAGAGGCCTCATATTCTATGTCGCTTTTCGCTTCAACGCTGACTCGACCCACTCTTTTTTGTTCATGCATTCGTCCAACTACCTCTCCACCATCTGATGGATACATGTGAAAATGGATGACATCTGTTCATCGTCCCCATCCAACCTAAACTAAGAATCATTCAAACAAAATGATTCGATGTCACTCTGTACTCAACCAAATCACTTCCGGTTTTCACCTATAGCTTCCAAAAATTGAGAAAAAAAATACAAATGGTTAGATGAATCTGAAATGAATGTTTACTTCACAAGGATCACCAATTTGATTAAGACCTTGAGTCCACAGGGAAGATATGCAATATGCACTTTTTGGAAAATGTTTTATTTTAAAAAGACAAATATTTAAACTAAAGACATTTTTGCAGTAAAGAAGTTTAAATATTTTTGGTAATTTTAATATTTTGAAAAAAATAAAACAAACTTAAAAAGATAACTTGAGTTTTGGTAGAAGAAAAGCATTAAATATGAAAATATATTTCTCCTTATCATGAATCAGTAATAAGTATAGGAATTTTATTGTGGAAGTATGCATACTGTGTCGTGCGAAATGGGAGCAATAATATTTTTTACCCTTAATAGAGATGCTATAAAAGACATTTGCAAATTTAAAGTTTGAATAGTTCTGAAGACCAGCTAGGTAGGGAAGATACTAGCTCTCACTCTAAAGTTCCCTCGATTCCCTCCTTAAAGTTTGAATAGTTCTGAAGACCGGCTAGGCAGGGAAGATACTAGCTCTCACTCTAGAGCAAAGTTTGAATAGTTCTGAAGACCGGCTAGGCAGGGAAGATACTAGCTCTCACTCCAGAGTTATTTGAATAGTTCTGAAGACCGACTAGGCAGGGAAGATACTAGCTCTCACTCTAGAGTTCCCTAAATTCCCTCCACCATGAGGCTAAAATCTCGTATCAAAACCTAAATAAATAAACCAAGTTGAGGGCTTTAACATGTCACTTTAAATTCCTCAAGCTCTACACCCATCAATGAATATTTACCTATTTATTTGCACTTCATATGAACTACATTTTCATTCATACAACCTCATGTGATTGTTTCCAATTGTTGACTGAGACAATATTAACACGATTCTTACATGTTCTCACTAAGTAAATGAAGTACATGGATTTGAATCATCACAACTTCTTCCATCATTAAAGATCAATACTCTCCACAACTTCCATCTAACACTTAATTGCTTATCATTTTAAGAAGAAAAATAAAGAAAACTACTTAAAATCCATGGAGAAAAAAAACAACAATTTATTTTAAAAGTAGAAATCATTGTCAAACCAACAATAAGTCTAAATTAAAACAAAAAGTAGTCTAAAACAAAAGATAAAAACCTATCTCTCAAACTCTTGAAGTTCCTTTGAATCTCTTCTCTTTTACAACACTCAATATAAAACTAAAATAAAAAGTATAAATATGTGGTGCCTGAAAAATCTCTCCAACTAACTCCCCAATTTTTGAACTTTCAAAACTTTACCAGTACTTTCAGGACCCCTTTCAAAGTCTCGATCTTTTTTCTTTTATGATTCTCTAAAAGGTGCCTTGGTATCTCTACAAAATGTGTCTTTATTTGATGTATTTCCCTAAGATATGCATCCATTCACAATAATTTTCGTACCATGGTGGTTGTAACCACCTATTAAGCCAATAGGTGCCTCAAGAACCTCTTCATAATTTGCAAAAACTGAATTTACTCATCCAATAACTGCCACTAGCGCTTAAGCGCGAGACCTCTGGCGCATAGACACGGCCTTCTCTGCTTAACCGGCGCTTAAGCACCGGATCTAGCTCTTAGGCGCCAAAACACTTTTGCACATATTTCACCTATTTGCTCCAAATTTGATCCTTTTTCACTCCTTTGAGCATTTTTAACCTTTTTACATATACTTGAAAGAGAAATAGAAAACTATCTTCCATTAAAGCACAATATCTATAAAATAGGCCGTGTCTAAAAATACTATATATTTTAGGTGTATCAAAATCCCCCAAACTTAAAATATTACTTGTCTTCAAGTGACACTTCAATCTTTAAAAATCTAGGCGTATCAAAATCCCCCAAACTTAAAATGTTACTTGTCCTCAAGTGACACTTCAATCTTAAAAACTAAATATGTATGATATGTATATGAGTTTCTTCAATTGCTGCTAGAATTTACATTTAGAAATATGGTAGTTCAGTTTAGAAAAAAAATATTCAGTAAATGAGACCAACTTAAAGTTTAAACATTTTTATTGTTAAGAAAGATAAAAATATGAGTTTATCTATAATTCAGAAATATTGTAAGTCCTCCAAATTTAGAATTTAGTTTTTTTATTATCTCCACTTAAAAATTTTTATTGAAGAATAATTTTACTTATTATATTATATCTATAAGCTTAAGATTTTCTCAAGTCTTATACTTTAAAAGATCAAATGTAGAACCAATTTTTTGATTAGACACTAATCCTCAAGCTTCTCCTCCCTCACTTCTTCCTCTTCTTCTTCTTTCTTTTTCTTTTCCTTTTCTCTTTTCTTTTTCTTTTCTTTTTCTTTTTTTTTCTCTCTTTTTAGGCAAGGATTACTTTATCTGGATAGACCTTTAATAATTTTGAATTCTACTTTTCCTTTCCAAAAGTAAAGTCTTGATTCAAAACTTTTACTTTAAATATAATAATAGCTTTGAAAATTATTTATAATAAAAAAAATTTTAAGTATTAAAAATAAAAGTCTAAATTTTTAAAATTTTCAAAAATACATTGTTTCTTACTAAAGACAATTACTTATATTAATCATTTTCTACACTAAAAACTTTTAACTTAAAGTTTTTTTTCATTACTCAAAATTTCAACTAAATTCTCTTGTTCGTTTCTAAAATCAATTTTTACTTCCCTAATATAACATAATATACATGATCAATTTTTCTTTTCAAATCAAATTCACTTGTAGTTAATTTGAGAAAAAATAAAATAAAAGTTTTGAAAATATTTTTCAACCCCCTCAAACTTAAATTTTTAACAGATTAAAAATTTTAGCATCAAATATATATAAGCCAGGAATGAAATTTTTAAAATAACTGCTAACATGAATTTTTATACCCTAATGATACAAGTATAAAACTAAAAATAGGAGTAAAATTAGTTTTGATTAAATTTTCTAATATTTTTATTTCAATTGAATATGTAGAGATTCAATAGATTTCTAAACAGTGGGTATAAACATAAAAGCAAAATAACACACTAACTTGACTTCACAATCTAAACATAAAAACAAACACACTAATAAGATGAAAGAAAAATACAATGTAGTAGTTTTCTATGTTTCAAATTTAAGCTTTACGCTAGCAAGATTTTCAACTTTACAAAGGACATAGAATTAACTTAAGTTCTAAACTAAACAAATCACAAAACTCACAGAAGTTACTACCCTAGTATTTTTAAAAAAACTACTAAGTAACACAAACATGATAATACAATTAAAAATAAAAGTCTCACGCATCACAACGTCTAAACATGTACACAAACATACATGTCTCAAGTCCAAAACATGAAAACACATCACATCACAATTTTCACTTAAACATAAAAGTCGAAACCACATCACATAATTCAAATCAACACACAGATGCAAAGGTAGCAAGCCCAGACCACATAGTTCTTATCATATTACAATCATAAAAATAAATCTCTCAGTTCTACTCCACATCCTCTGAATCACCGCTATCTCAAACTTCTACAGTCTCATAATCCGGGTATCTAGGATATGGAGGAAATTGCACTCCTTAGTTACCCCTAATGAAGCTCTCCAAAGATGACTGAAATCTCTCTTCATAATCACTTTTTCTCTTATTATACCTATCAATATGATCTACAAAATGCTCTTAATTTTGTACCCTATCAGCTGTATAGTTAATATTATCCATCATCCTCTGTAATAATTGATCTTGGGTTTAAGTAGACTCACCTCTAGATTTAGTAGCACGTGAGGTAGATGGTCTAAATGTAAAAGTAATAGAGGTAGAAGCAACAGACATCTCCATTCCATAACTCCTAGAAAATCCTCCTCTCCAGCTAAAAATAGAATGCTCAGAATAAGTCTTCACATTCACCTTAGTGATGGGCTTTAGAAATAACAACACTTTCTCCAATGTATCATATTTAACTCCAGCCTTCTCACATAAGGAAAAGATTAAGGAAGCAAATCCCATACCTGTACTATTAACGACAGTGGAATAACTGATGATAGTCTGACAAATCAAAGCTCCTATGTTGATGAGCCTTCCTTCCTGGATACAATAATTTAACATCGCTCTCTCTCTGGTCACTTCACTAAGATGATTTGTTGGTAGCAGATGAGCAGAAATAAAATAGTGTCAGGCTTTTGACCATGCACATAACTTTGAAGTTGGGAAGTTGACTCTCCTCTCATTAGTGATCTTCTAAAGTCTTCTTCCAACAGTAACATAATGAATAATCTCATCTAACTCTCCTTCAGTCGGACTATAATTTGCATAAAAAACATAATGTATTAGATGGCAGATGATAAAACAAGTTGATTACCTCTGGTGCAACTGTAGCAACTTTCTTCCAACAATGACTCTATTGTCTTCAGCCTCAGGGAGGTTTGCATAGAACTCTCTAACAATATAAATAACCACCATAGTAGAGAAACGACATAAACGTTACCTTTATCGACAAACAATCAAATCCTCTACATCTCCACCTGGATTCTCAAAACACCGCTCCTGAACCAATTTTCATGATTGTAACACATCACTGTACCAATCTCGAGCCTTCGAACTAACAAATTTACTTGAATCAAAAAGGCTCTTTCCTTTGCTCCTCTTCATTCTTGGTGCCAATCTACAAATTTTATAAATTCCAAAAATAACTTCAAACATCAAGTCTAAATTACTAAACTAAACTTCCAAAGTATAAACTACACTTCCTATGCAATTTATATATATTTTTTTCTCATTTTTCATCATGAATAGTGAATTTTTGAATTTCTCCAAATTTGCTAGAATTACATGGTCAACATTCAAAATTTTTGCATAGAAGTAAAGCTCTTACCTCAAGGAACTTGAATCTAGCAAATTTCACTTAATTCCACCAAGAAATCTTCACTTTAGATGTGCCCTGGCATTCCAAAATTGTGATTTTGAGAGGTTGAAGGTGATGGGAGGCGTAAAAATGGTGGTTTTTGGGCCAAAATTTCGCTTTTAACCGTTCGCAAATCGGTTTTTGTGAATCGGGGCTTAAGCGCTGCTAAATGGTAATTGGGCGCCTGCCTCTCAGGTTGGCTTGCGCTTAAGTGCAAGATGTGGTGCTTAGGCACCAATGCATGATTTCAAAATTTTCAAAATAAGATAAAATTTACTATTTGCCTAAGTAAACCACCCCTAAATGATCTCATAGCACTTCAATGACTATTTTCAACTTCTTATAACTGCTCTTTCTCTCAAAATTCTCCATAATAAATATTTTAATTTGAGGCTAAAAATAACACAAATTTTCACACAAATAAACTTATACTAATTCTCAAACAAGTACAAATACCTTTAAAAACTTAGTTCTCACTCCAAATAGTCTTGGATGAGAAAATTTTTCTAAATACAAATACACAACAATCATTTCAAAATTAAACACATATAAGAAGTCATAAATACTAAAAATAAGACTTAAACACTAAACCACTTGAAAACAACTTCTAACACACAAATTCTAACACTAAACTTATTTCATTCTTCATTTGAAGGAACAAATTCTTGTCTTTCATTAGTCTCTCAAAAAATATAAAGTTGATAAAACAAACGGCGATGACGAGCTCTGATACTATCTTCTTCAATCCACTTCTGCTTTATGAACATCGCTTTATGTGCTTCCTCTATATAACTTATATGGCTAAATTGCATCTTTAATTACCATCTAATAAGCTCTAGATGTGCAAAAAAATCAAGTACTTTGGTCTCCAATAAAGCCATAGTATTCTTAATTTTGTTGATCTTCTCTGACATCCCTTCAATACTAAGGGCTATGAATCTGTTATACATCTCTTGTGCACTTTGACTAATGAACCTCTTCCTCACGGTTTCTTCTTTCTTCTTCAAAACCATCTACCGTGAAGAAATTTTCTCTAAATCTCACTTTCTCTTAGACTTTTAGGGCTAGAAATGATCTGGGGTGACATTCCTTCACAAAAACCTTCTATTAATAGGCCTAAATCTTTCCAATAACTCCTAGATACATTAATAAACTACCTTGGCACTTTTTAATAAACCAATTGGCGGTTAAACCTTCTAGACTATTAATTTTGCACATGTGTTTAAACTGCGGTGCTTAAGCGTCGGATCTGACGCTTATGCGCCAATGCACTTTTTGCATTAGTGAACTTAACATCCAAATTCTCATTCAAACATGTCTTGGTCACTAAATAATGCCTTAAAATCTTTACTAACACATAATAGTCTCAAAAATACTGCCTCAATTTTCTTAGTCACACACAAAACAACAATCAAAATAAAAACACTCTCATAACTATGGGTTGTCGCTCACAAAGCGCTTGGTTTTACGTCGTCAGCCCAAAGTAACCAATGCTTATTTTGGTTGACCCAACATCTTTCCATCATTAATTTTATGCTAAGGTTTCAATCTATGTCCATTAATTTTAAATGTTTTCTCAGACTTAAGATCTTTAATATCTACAACTCTATAAGGATAAACTGTTATCACAACAAATGGGCCCATCCACCTGGACTCAAGTTTACCTGGAAATAATCTTAACCTTGCATTATATAGCAAAATTTGTTGCGCTGGCTAAAAATTTTTAGTAAGAATCCTTCGATCATGCCACATCTTCATTTTTTCTTTATAAATCTTGGCACTCTCATAAGATTCAATCCTTATCTCTTCAAGCTCATTTAATTTCAATAACCTTTCTCATCAGCATCTTTTAAATTATAGTTAAACTCTTTAATTGCCCAATATGCTTTATGCTCAAGTTCAACTGGTAAGTGACAAGCCTTCCTAAATATTAGCATATATGGGGATATTCCTACAGGAGTTTTGTATGCAGCCCTATAAGCCCACAAAGCGTGGTCAAATTTTACTTACCAATCCATTTTTTTTGGATTCACAATTTTTTCCATAATCCTTTTAATTTCCAGTTTGACTGACCAATCCATTTTTTTTGGATTCACAAATTTTTTCATAATTCTTTTAATTTCCCGATTGGATAATTCAGCCAAACCACTTGTCTGAGGATGATAAGCAGTAGCAATCCTATGATTTATATGATATTACTTTAATAACTTCTTCATTATGGCATTTCTGAAATGACTTCCCCCATCAATAATGATAACTCTCGGCATCCAAAATCTACAAAATATGTTCGTTTTAAAAAATTTTGCGACACTTTGAGCATCACTACGAGGTAAAGCAACAGCTTCTATCCATTTGGATACATAGTCCGTTGATAACAGAATGTATAAATTTTTGAAAGATGGTATAAATGGTCGCATGAAATCTAATCCCAAAACATCAAATATTTCAACTTCTAGCATGCAATTGAGAGGTATCTCATTTCTTCTTAAAATATGGCCTACTTGTTGACATCTATCACAAGTTTTGATATAAGCATTAACATCTCTAAAATTGTAGACCATTAGAATCTAGATTGTAAAATTTTGTATGTTGTTTTATCAACACCAAAATGTCCCCCAAAATGAAAACTATGACATTTTTGGATAATTGCATAAGTTTCTTCTAATGGTAGACATCTTTGAATAAATAGATTCCTTCCTTGTTTATATAAAAATGGGTTATCCAAAAAATAAGTCTTAGCTTCAGAAGTAAATTTCCTCTTTTATTGGAATGTCATTCCTTAGGGTATAATATCGCTAACAATAAAGTTCACAATGTCGACATACCATGGAACATGCTACTCATTAATAGTGAACAATTTTTCATCTGAAAAATGTTCATTAATTTCTTTTTCAAAATAGAGTGGTTTTTCTAACTCAAACCTAGACAAATGATCAGCAATTTGATTTTCAGTCCTCTTTCGATCTACTATTTCAAAATCAAATTCTTGCAAAAGAAGAATCCATCTCATAAGTCTAGGTTTAATATCCTTCTTTTTCATTAAGTACATAATAGTAGAATGATCTGTATGCAATACACAATGAGATGTTAATGCTTATATCAAAATCTGAAAATAAAAGTATTTATGCAAAATCTGAAACACCATCGTATTTAAATGTAACACACAATTCTAGAAAATTGACAAGATGTAAATTTGGACCTTCAGTTGGTGATCCCTCAAACTGATTAATTGGTACCATTTGGATAATAGCAGGTTTAAACTCAACTGAATTAGCCACTATAGTAGGTTTTTGAATACTGCAATGAAGTTCATCTATAGTAGGGTTGGCATAATCTCTTAAACGTCTAAACTCTTGATAAATTTCAACGTTTTGATTATTTTGATTTTCCATTTATGTAATTTTTTTGGATTTTTCAAGATTTTTATTTTTTTTGGTTTTTCTGATTTTTCTAATAGTTCTTTCTAATACGGAATCATAGTGCACTAGTCCTTCAGAACCTTGACTACGCATACACTATCATAAAATAAAATAAAATAAAATAAAATAAAACATGCAAAATAAGATACAATATTTAAAGTTTAAATACGACTTTCTAAAAATAGAAATTAACTTAGTTTTCTTCCTAGGCAACGACGCAAAAAACTTGATCCTTGGATACTTAATGCTTATGCACAGTATGTCAAAAGTTTGATGGTTATATTTCCTTATTTTGCAACAAAACCAAAAACTTGATCTTGAAGAAAAATAAGAATTTAAATTTTTAATTTATATATATTTATATTGGGATACTACACAAGTATTTGTATCGTTATTAAGAAATATAGGACTTTTTGATTAAGACCTGAATATCAAACCGACTAAGAAGATTATGCACGCACTTTTTAGAAAGTTTTTCTATTTTTAAAAAGATAATTACTTAAACTAAAAATGATTTTTATAGTTTTTCTATTTTTAAGAAGATAATTACTTAAACTAAAAATGATTTTTGCAGGAATTTAAAATCAAAATATTTTTGGTATTTTTGAAATTTTAATGAAACAATAACGACTAAAAAGTTAACTAAAGTTTTTTTATAGAAAAAACGTATATAATATGAAAATATCTTACTTCTTATCATGAATTAATAATAAGCATAGGAATTCAGTTCTAGAAGTATGCAAATTGTTTTGTGCCAAATAGGAGCAATAATAATCTTTACCCTTGCTAGAGATGCTATAAAAAACACTGGCTAATTTAAATTTTGAATAGTTCTGAAGACCGACTAGGCAGGGAAGATACTAACTCTAACTCTAGAGTTCCCTCAATTCCCTCCACTTGGGAGCTAACATTCTCGTATCAAAACCTAAAATAATAAAGCAAGTTGGAGGCTTTAACCTGTCACTTTAAAGTCCTTTAACTCTACATCCATCAATGAATATTTTCCTATTTATTTTCACACAATCATATGAACTATATTCTCATTCGTACAACCTCATGTGATTCTTTCCAATTGTTGACAGAGACAATACCAGCCTAGTTCTTACATGTTCTCACAACAAATTTTAACATCTGGATTGTACAAATCAAGAAGTAAAAGAAGTGCATAGATTTAAATCATCACAACTTCTTCCAACATTAAAGATCAAAACTCTCCACAACTTTCATCCAAAACTTAATTACTTATCATTTTAAGAAAAAGAATAGTGAAAACTACTCAAAATCCATGGAGAAAACAAAACCACACTTTAGTTTAAAAGAAGAAATCATAGTCACTCAGAATCCATGGAGAAAACAAAACCACACTTTAGTTTAAAAGAAAAAATCATTGTCAAATTAACAACAAGTCTCAATTAAAGTCAAAAGTAGTCTAAAACAAAAAAAAAATAAAAACCTATCTCAAGTCCACCACCAAACTCTTAAAATTCCGTTGAATCTCTTCTCTTTTACAATCACTCAAAAGAATATAACAAAAATGATAAAGTAAATACAAAGTTATTCCTGAAAATCTCTCCGAACTAACTCCTCAGAAAAGAACTTTCAAAACTTGGCAATATTTTCAGGACTCTTTTCTAAACCCTCTCTTCTTTCTTTTACAGTTTTCCAAGAGGTTCCTTGGGATCTCTTCAAAATGATTCTTGATTTGATGTATTTTCCTAAGACATGCATTCTTTCATGATAGTTTTCATCCATGGTGGTTAGAACCACCTATTAAGCAAATGGGTGCCCCAAAAACCTCTTCAAAATTTGTGAAAACTGCTTTTACTCATCTAGTAACTGCCACTAGTGCTTAAGTGCAAGGTCTCGGTGCTTAGACGTGACCTTCTCTGTTTAACCGGCGCTTAACCGCCGGATCTGCCGCTTAGGCGCCAAAACACTTTTGCACAAATTTTCACCTTTGTGCTCCAAATTTAATCATTTTCACTCCTTTAAGCATTTTTTTCCAATTTTACTTGTGTCTGCAAGAAAAAACAAAAATACCTTCCATTAAAATGTAGAACTAAAAATACAATATACTTTAGGTTTAAAAATGTGTCTAAAAATACTATATATTTTAGGTGTATCAAACTCCTCCAAACTTAAAATGTTACTTGCCCTTAAGTGACACTTCAATCTTTAAAAACAAAATATGTATGATATGCATATGAGTTTCTTTAGGAGTTAGTAAAATGTTGATTTAGAAATATAGTAGTCCAATTTATAAAAAATAATTAGTAAATGAGAACCAATTTAGATTTTTAATCTTTGATAAATTAGTAAATGATAAAAGAGTATAGTAGTCCAATTTAGAGTTACTTAAAGTTTGAAAATTTTTAATGTTAAGAACTATGAAAATATGAGTTCATATCTAATTCAGAAATATTGTAAGTTCTCTAAATTTAGATTTTAATACTTTTATTTTCTCTACTTAAAAATTTTTATTAAAAATAATTTTACTTACTATGTTATATTTATAAGCTTAAGATTTTATCAAGTCTTATACTTTAAAAAGATCAAATGTGGAACCAATTTTTGATTAGGCACTAATCCTCAAGCTTCTCCTCCCTTACATTTTTTTTCTTTTTTTTTTCTTTTTCTTCTTCTTTTTCTTTTCATTTTTAGGCAAGGATTACTATATATGGATAGGCCTTTAATGATTTTGAATTCCACTTCTCCTTTCCTAAAGTCAAGTCTTGATATAAAACTTTTACTTATAGATATAATAATAGTTTTGAAAATCTTTTTATTAAAAGAAATTTAAGTACTAAAAATAAAAGTCTAAATTATCTAAATTTTTTAACAATACAGTTTTTCTTACTAAAGATAATAACTTATATTAATCATTTGCTATACTAAAAATTTCTGACTTAAAGTTTTTCTTCATTACTTAAAATTTTAACTAAATTTTCCTACTCATTTCTAAAGCAAATTTCACTTCCCTTATATAACTTCATATACATAATCACTTTTTCTTTTAAAATCAAATTCACTTATAAGACATTTGAGAACAAATAAATTTCCAGTTTTAAAAATATTTTTCATCCCTCTAAACTTAAATTTTTAACAGATTAAACTGTTTAGCATCAAATAATTATCTAGGCACGAAATAAAAATTGAAATAACTTGCTAACAGTAATTTTACAATCCTAATTATACAAGTATAAAATGATAGACCGGACTAAAATTAATTTTTTATCAAATTTTCTATATTTTCATTTTAGTTTAACATGTATAGATTTAATAGACTTCTAAACAGTTGGTATACAAGCAAACAAGACACTAACATGATAAAAGAAAAATACAAGGCAGCCATTTCTTAATTTCAAGTTTATAATCTAAGCTAGCATGACTTTCTCCTTTATAATAGATATGAAATTAAATTAACTTCTAAACTAAATAAATCACAGTACTAAATACAAAACAATAGCTACTACCCTAAAATTTAAAAATAAAACGAAATACTATCTAACACAACAATCACAACAACAACAACAGAACATAAAAATTCAAAGCACAACATAAATCATAGTCCAAAACAACACAAAGATGCAAATGTAGCAACTTCAAACCACATAGTTCACATCATATTACAACCATAAAATAAATATCTCAGCTTTACTCTTCACCCTCAGAATCACCGCTGTACCATTTTTCTGCAGGTTCATAATCATGATATCAAGCATTTGGACGAAACTGCTTTCTTGGTTCAGCTTTAATTAGGCTTTTCAAAGATGAGTGGAATTTCTCTTCATAATCAGTCTTGCTTCTATTATAACTATTAGTATGATCTGCAAAATGCTTTAAATTTTGTACCTTATCAGCGGTAAAATTGATATTATGCATCATCATCTTCAATAACTCATCCTGAGTCTTGCTATCACCTTTAGATGTAGAAGCACAAGAAGTAGATGGTCGTGATGAAGATGTAGCATAGGTAGATGCAGTAGACGTCTCTAATCCATAACTTCTGAAAAATCCTCCCTGCAGCCAAAAATTGAATGCTCAGAATATTTCTTCACATTCACCTTTGTGATGGGCTTTAGAGGTAACAAAACCAACTATCATACTTCACTCCAGCCTGCTCACATAATGAAAACATCAAGGAAGAAAATCTCATACCTGCAGTAGTAGTAATAACAGTTGAACTGATGATAGTGTGATAGATCAAAGCCCCTTTGTTGATGGGCTTTCCCTACTGAATACAGTAATTTAATGTTGTTATCTCTCTGGTCACTTCACTGAGATGATTGGTCGGAAGCAGATGAGTAGAAATGAAATAGTGTCAGGCCTTTGAAGGTGCACATAACTTTAAAGTTGGGAAATTTACTCTCCTCTCATTGGTTATCTTCAAAAGTCCTCTGCTAATAGTCAAATATGAAATAATCTTATCTAACTCAGAAATGACTTCCTCCATCAGTAATGATATTACGTTTTTGGCGTTGTTGCCCAGAGAAAAGAAAACTAAGTAAATTTTTATTTTTAGAAAGTCTTATTTAAACTTTAAATAATATATCTTATTTTGTATGTTTTATTTTATTTTATTTTATTTTATGTTAGTGTATGTGTAGTTCAACTACTGAAGGACTAGTGACATACAATTCTGAATTAGAAAGAACTATTAGAAAAATCAAGAAAACCAAAAAAATTAAAAATCTTAAAAAATTTAAAAAAATTATAGAAATGGCAAACTAAATTAATCAAAATACTGAAATTCATCAAGAGTTTAGACCTTTAAGAGATTATACCAACCCTATTGTAGATGGACTTCATTATAGTATTCAAAAACCTACTATAGTGGCTAATTCTTTTGAGCTTAAACCTACGTTTATCCAAATGGTATCAAATAATTAGTTTGGGGGATCACCAACTAGAGATCCAAATTTGCTACATTTAAATATGATGGTGTTTCAAATAATATAATAAGACTTAGGTTATTTCCTTTCTCACTTATGGATAAAGCTAAGATATGATTTAATTCGTTAGCACCTGGATCTATCAGAACTTGGGGTGATTTAGCACAAAAATTCCTTGCTAAATATTTTCCACCATCAAAAACTCCAAAGCTTAGAAATGATATTATTACTTTTAATCTGTTTGAAGGCAAATCTATTTATGAAGCAAGGAGATGATTTAAAGAACTCTTAAGAATGTGTCCAAACCATGCTATACCATATTGGTTAATAATTCAAACATTTTATAATAGATTAATTGGTTCTCTTAGATCTATTATCGATGTCGCTAGTGGTGGTTCATTTATGTCAAAATCATTTCATGATGCTTATGCTTTAATTGAAGACATGGCTACCAATAGTTTTCAATGTCCTTCTGAGAGGATGGATCCAAGGAAAGTAGCCAATATTCATGAAACTAATGCATTTATTTGTTAGCAAATCAAGTTGCTGCAATTTCAAGGAAGTTGACCAATTTGGAATGAATTTTTCTCAATAGCAAATCAAGTTGCTGCAATTTCAAGGAAGTTAGACCAATTTGGAATGAATTTTTCTCAATCAATTTTCTCAAGTTGCTACAATTTCAAGGAAGTTAGACCAATTTGGAATGTATTTTTCTCAACCAATTTTCATGATTAAAGAGAATTCATTAGGCCAAATGGTAGATTCTCAAGCATCGTTAGAAACTTTGAATGCCATAAATAATAAGCAAAATAACCCATAGTCTAATTATTAAAACCCAGGTTGGAAGAACCATCCCTACTTTAACTAGAATAACAATTTTGGTGGTAATTATCAGCAATGGGGTAACAACCAAGTAAACCCTTTGGGAAACTGGAAAAACCAAGGGAATTATACTTATAGATCTACTTATCCTCCAGGTTTCAACAATAATAAACAATTTAAGGGTAAGAAGTTGTCTATAGAAGAAGCGGTGTTACAAATGGGTAATCAATTACAAAGTCAAGGAGCTACAATTGGAAATATTGAGAATCAACATGAGCAAATTGCAAGTCCAATAAGTAATAGATCCCAACGAACACTTCCTAGTAATACTGAATCAAATCTAAAAGACCAAAATAATGAGCAAGTTAAAGTTTTACATCATAAAAGCAGAAGAAAGTTGGAAGATATGATTCAAAAAGAGATTGAAGTAGAGAGAGAAGAAATTGAAGATTCAAAAGAGGACGCTCCGAAAGATTCTGAAAGACCTATTTATCTACCGAAAATTGATTTAGAAAAACCACCACCTCCATTTCCTTAGAGACTTCGACAATAGAAGTTGGATAAGTAATTTTCAAAATTTCTTGAAATGTTTAACAAGCTTACAATCAATATTCCATTTGCTGAAGCCTTAGAATAAATGCTAAGCTATGTACAGTTTATGAAGGATATTCTCAATATAAAAAGGAAGTTTGAAGTTAATGAGACCGTTGCACATAGTGAGGAGTGCAGTGCTATAATTCAGAAGAAACTTCCTAAAAATCTTAAAGATCCTGGTCGCTTTACAATTCCATGTGCAATAGGAGATAGATTTTATGGGAAAGCCTTATGTAATTTAGGTGCAAGAAGTAACCTTATGCCATTATCAATATTTAAAGGATTGGGATTATGAAAAATAACCCCAACTACTGTAACTCTGCAGTTAGCAGATCGTTCAATAACTTATCCTAAAAGAGTTATATAAGATATCTTAGTGAAAGTGGTTCCATTTCTCTTTTCTTTTGATTTCATTATGCTAGATGTGGAGGAAGCTAAAGAGATAGCTATCACTTTGGGGAGACCTTTCCTTGCCACAAGAAGAGCAATGATAGATGTGTACAAAGGGGAATTAACAAAGTGCGTTAATGATCAAACTGTTACTTTTAACATTACAAAAACAATGAAGTACCCTGCAAAAGGTAAAGATGATGAATGGTATAGAATGGATGTTACAAGATATTTGAGTGACTATCATTTCATGACTACTCATGAAGAAAAATTTGAAGAAAAAAATTTTGAACACAAGCAAAAAGAGGAATTAGATCAATGTTTAAACCTTTTTAAGGAAGATTCAAGTTATATTCAAGAAAGTTTTGAAATTTTGGACACGATAGACAAAGATAAATCATTTTGTCCATCTATTGAAAATCCTTCAAAACTTGAGTTGAAATTACTTCCTAAACATTTAAAATAAAGGAAGAAGAAGAAAAGCTGATGAAAATTCTGAAAATTTTTAAGAAAGCCTTCAGATGTACAATTGCTGATATTAAAGGAATCAGTCATTTATATTATATGCATAGAAATAATCTAGAAGAAAACTACAAACCCAGGGCTGATCCACAAAGGAGATTAAATCCTGTTGTGAAAGAAGTTAATAAGAAAGAAATTTTAAAGTGGTTAGATGCTGAAATTATCTACCCTATTTTAGATAGTGCATGGGTTAGTCCAGTTCAGCGTGTTCCTATGAAATGAGGAGTAACTGTAACTGTGAATAAACATAATGAGTAATACCTACTAGACAAGTTACAAGGTGGCGAATATGCATTGATTATAGAAAATTAAATCTTCCCACTAGCAAAGATCATTTTCGACTACCCTTTCTAGATCAAATGCTAGATAGACTAGCTGGGCATAAATACTTTTATTTTTTGGATAGATATACTGGTTATCACTAATTTTAAATATCTCAATAGGATCAAGAGAAACAACATTTATCAGTTCTTATGGTACTTCTGCTTTTAGAAGAATGCCCTTTGGTTTATGTAATGCCCCTGCTACATTTCAAAGATGTATGATGGTAATTTTTTATAATTTAACTGAAAAAGGGATTGGAGTATTTATGGATGACTTTCAGTGTCTGGAACTTCATTTGACTCATCTTTAGACTATTTATCTAACGTTCTTAAGTGTTGTGAAGAAACAAATTTAGTCCTTAACTAAGAAAAATGCTAATTTATGGTAACAGGAAGAATTGTATTAGGCCATCAAATATCAAAAAATTAAATGGAAGTAGTCCTGCTAAAATTCAAGTGATCGCTAATTTACCTTATTTAATAAATGTAATGGAAATTAGGAGTTTTTTAGGACATGTTGGATTCTACAGGCGATATATTAAGGACTTTTTAAAGATTGCTAAGCCTTTATGACATTTACTGGAGAAAAATGCAATTTTTAATTTTGATGAGGAATGCCTAAACGCTTTTAAATTATTAAAAGAAAAATTAATCACTACACCAATTAAGTTTCACCAAATTGGTAAAAACCTTTTGAACTTACGTGTGATGCAAGTGATTATGCTATTAGAGCTGTTTTAGTACAAAAATATGATAACATTTTCAAAGTTATTTACTATGCTAGTAAAATTCTTAATGAAACTCAAATTAATTATACGACAACTGAAAAAGAGTTATTAGCAATAGTATATGCCTTTGATAAATTTAGATCTAATTTGATTGGAACTGATTGTATAGGGCATACAAATCATTCTATTATTAAGTGCTTAGTGAAAAAGAAGGATACCAAACCGAGACTTATAAGATGGATTCTTCTTTTTCAAGAATTTAATTTTAAAATAGTAGATCAGAAAGGAACTAAAAATTAAAGTGTTGATCATTTGTCCAAGCTTGAATTATAAAAATCACTATGTTTTGAAAAAGAAATTAATGAACATTTTTTAGATGAAAAATTGTTCACTGTAAATGCGTGTTGTGCTCCGTGGTATGCCGACATTGTGAACTATATCGTTAGTGATCTTAAACCCTATGGAATGACATACCAATAAATGAGGAATTTTATTTATGAAGCTAAGACTTATTTTTGGGATGACCCATATTTATCTAAACAAGGAAAGGATCTGATCATTTAAAGATGTGTACCATTAGAACAAAGTTATGAAATTATCCAAAAATGTCATAATTCTGATTTTGGGGGACATTTTGATGTTGATAAAATAATATACATATTTCTACAATCTGGATTTTATCGGTCTACAATTTTTAGAGATGTTAATGCTTATATAAAAACTTGTGATAGATGTCAAAAGAGTAGGCAATATTTCTAGAAGAAATTGGATGCCCCATAATTATATGGTAGAAGTTGAAATATTTGATGTTTTGGGATTAGATTTCATGGGACCATTTATACCATCTTTGGGAAATTTATACATTCTTTTAGCAGTGGACTATGTATCCAAATGGATAGAAGCTGTTGCTTACCTCGATGTGATGCTCAAAGTGTTGCAAATTTTTTAAAAACAAGCATATTTTCTAGATTTGGGATGCAGAGAGTTATCATTACTGATGGGGGACGTCATTTCAAAATTGTCATTATGGAGAAGTTATTAAAGAAAGATCATATAAATCATAGGATTCCTACTGCTTATCATCCTTAGACAAGTGGTTTGACTAAAATATCCAACCATGAAATTAAAAGAATTATGGATAAATTTGTGAATCCAACAAAAATTGATTGGTCAGTCAAACTTGACTATGCTTTGTGGGCCTATAGGACTGTACATAGAACTCTTATAGGAATGTCCCCACATAGGCTAATATTTGGTAAAGCTATTCACTTACCAGTTGAACTTGAGCATGAAGCATATTGGGATATTAAATAGTTCAATTATAATTTAAAAGATGCTGGTGAGAAAAAGAGTGTTACAATTAAATGAGCTTGAAGAGATAAGGAATGAATCTTATGAGAGTGCTAAAATTTACAAAGAAAAGATGAAAATGTGGCATGATCAAAAGATTCTTACTAAAAATTTCCAGCCAGAGCAACAAGTTTTGCTATATAATGCAAGGTTAAGATTACTTCCAGGCAAACTAAAGTCTAGGTGGATGGGCCCATTTCTTGTGATAAAAATTTATCCTTTTAGAGCTGCGGATATTAAAGATCCTAATTCTGAGAAAATTTTCAAAGTGAATGGATATAAACTGAAACTTTATTATATAAGGGATAAACATAAATATAATGATGGAATGATGTTGGGTCAACCAGAATGAGCCCTGATTACGTTGGTATGACCACGTAAAACCAAGCGCTTTGTGGGAGGCAACACATAGTTATCAGTGTATTTTTGCTTTGATTGTTGTTTTGAGTCTGATTAAGAAATTTAGGGTAGTATTTTTTAATTTATTATGTGCTAGTAATGATTTTTAGACTTTATTTAGTAACCTAGGCATGTTAGAATAAGAATTTGGACATTAAGTTGACTGGTGCAAAAATGTGCACTGGCGCTTAAGCACCAGATCTAGTGCTTAAGAGCGGCAGTTTAATCACATGTACAAATTTCAATTTCTAGAAGGTATAATTGCAATTTAGTTGGAATAAACATGTCTTTGCAGTTTCTAGTCGGGCATAGAAGTTATGAGGGGGAATTTGGTTTGTAACTAGAAGGGGTTTGTGAAGGAATTTCACCCCGGATTATTTTTAGCCTTAAAAGTCTGAAAAAGAGAGATTTAGAGAAAATTTCTTCATGGGAGATGGATTTGAAGAAGAAGGAAGAAGTTCATCAGTCAAAGTGCACAAAAGATGTATAACAGTTTCTTAGTCATTAGTATTGAAGGAATATTGGAGAAGATCTACGAGATGGAGAATATTATATCTATATTAGAGACTAAGGTGCTTGAATTGCATGCTCATCTAGAACATATTAGGTGGCAACTTAAGATGCAATTCAGCCATACCAGTTTTGTGGAGGAAGCGAATAAGGTGATGTTCGTTAAGCAAAAGTGGATTGAAGAAGATAGTACTAGAGCTCGTCACCTTCGTTCGTTTTATCAACTCTATATTCCTGGAGAGACTACTAAGAGACAAGAATTTGTTCCTTCTAATGAAGAGTGGCATTAAGTTAAGAGTTAGGAATTGTGTGTTTGTAGTCATGTTGTTAAGTGTGTTAGTATTTATCTCTTGTGTTTAGAGTTTGCATCGCTTATGTGTTTAATTATTTGTACTTAGGAAAATTTTCTCATCAAAGACTATTTGGAGAGAGAACTAAGTGTTAAATGTTTTTGTAGCTGTTTGTGAATTAATATAAGTTTGTTTTTGTGAAAATTTGTGTTATTCTTAGCCTCAAATTGAATTAATTATTATGGAGAATTTTGAGAGAGAAGGGAGTTATAGGAAGTAAAAATAGTCATTTAAGTGCTATGAGACCATTTAGGGGTGGTTTACTTAGGATAGTTGTGTATTTTACTTATAATTAAAAATTTTGAAAGTTGTGCACTAGGACCCAAGCGCCACATCTCGCGCTTAAGCACGAGCCAACCCGAAAGGCAGGCGCCTAAGCGCCACTTACCCACGCTTAAGCGCCAGTTCATGAAAACAGGTTTGCAAACGGTTAAAAGTGAATTTTAAGTTTGAAAATATCATTTTTAACACCTTCTATCATCTTCCCTAACTTAAAGTCGCAATTTTGAAGGCCAGGGCAAGTGGAATTTGAAAATTTCTTGGTGGAATCGAGTGAGATTTGCTAGATCCAAGTTCCTTAAGGTAAGAGCTTTACTTGTATAAAAAAATTTTGGATTTTCACCATATATTTTGAGCACAATTGGAAGATTTCATAAATTTACTATTCCTGATGAAAAGTGAAGAAAAATCTATGAGAATTGCATGGGAAGTTTAGTTAGTGCTTTTAGAAGTTTAGTTTAGTGATTTAAACATGATTTTTAAAGTTATTTTTAGAATTTATGAAATTTGTAGAATGGCACCAAGAATGAAAAGGAGTAGAGAAAAGAGCCCATTTGATTTCAAAAAGTTTGTCAGTTCAAAAGCTCAAGATTGATATAGTGACGCACTATAGTCATAAATATTGATTCAGGTGTGATGTTTCAAGAGTCCAGGTGGAGAGGTAGAAGACCTGATAGTCCGCCGATAGTGGTAACAGTTCTGTTGTTTCTCTGTCGTCACAGTGATTTATGTTGTAAGAGAGTTTTATGCAAATCTCTCAAAGGCTAAAGACGATCGAGTTATGTTTAGAGGGAAGTTGATACCTTTTACTCCAGACGTAATCAACTTGTTTTATCATTTACCATCGAAGACTTTATGTTTTTATGCGAATTATAATCCTAGTGAAGCGGAATTAGATCAGATTATTTTCCAACTTTTGGGAGAGAGGACTTTGGAAGATATCCAATCAGAGGAGAGTAAATTTTCCAACTTCAAAGTTATATGCACCTTCAAAGGCCTGGTACTATTACATTTCTACTCATCTGCTTCTGACCAGTCAACTCAATGAAGTGACTAGAGAGAGAGAAACGTTAAATTAACGTATTCAGGAGGGAAAGCCCATCAACATAGGGGCTTTGATCTATCACACTATCATCAGTTCAACTATTGCTGCTACTACTGTAGGTATGGGATTTTCTTCATTGATATTTTCATTATGTGAGCAGGCTGGAGGGAAGTATGATAGTTGGGAGGAAGTTTTGTTACCTCTAAAGCCCATTATAAAGGTGAATGTGAAGAATTATTCTTAGCATTCAATTTTTGGCTGGAGAGGAGGATTTTCCAGAAGTTATGGATTAGAGACATCTACTGCATCTACCTCTGCTGCATCTTCATCACGACCATCTACTTCTCGTGCTCCTACATCTAGAGGCGATACCAAGACTCAGGATGAGTTATTGCAGAAGATGATGCATAATATCAACTTTACCGCTAATAAGGTACAAAATTTAGAGCGTTTTACAGATCATACTAATATTTATAATAGAAGGAAGAGCGATTATGAAGAGAAATTCCACTCATCTTTGAAAATCCTGATTAGAGGAGAACGAGGAGTGCAATTTCCTCCATATCCTTGATATCCTGATTATGAACCTACAAAAAAATGGTACAACAGTGATTCTGAGGATGAAGAGTAGAGTTGAGAGATTCATTTTAAGGTTGTAATATGATGTGAACTATGTGGTTTGAGCTTTCTACATTTACATCTGTGTTTTGTTTTGGACTATGATTTATGTTATGTTCTGAATTTTTATGTTCCGTTGTTATTGTGATTGCTTTGTGAGATAGTAGTTGTTGTTTTGTGTTTAGTACTTTGATTTAGTTAGTTTAGAACTTAACTTAATTTCATATCTGTTATAAAGTAGAAAGTCATGATAGCATAGATCTTAAACTTGAAATTAAGAAACTGTTGCCCTGTACTTTTCTTTTATCATGTTAGTGTGTTGTTTGCTTTTATACCCACTATATAGAAGTCTATTGAATTTTTCCATGTTAAACTAAAATGAAAATATAGAAAATTTGATCAAAAATTAATTTTACTTCAGTCTTTAGTTTTATACATGTATAATTAGGGTTTAAAATTCCTATTAGCATGTTATTTTTAAATTTTCGTTCCTGCTTATATATATTTAATGTTAAACTGTTTAATTTGTTAAAAATTTAAGTTTAGGGGGGGGATGAAAAATATTTTCAAAACTGGAATTTTATTTGTTCTCAAATGTACTACAAGTGAATTTGATTTTAAAAGAAAAATTGATTATGTATAAGAAGTTATATTAGGGAAGTAAAATTTGATTTTATAAATGAGTAAGAAAATTTTGTTAAAATTTTAAGTAATGAAGAAAAACTTTAAGTTAAAAAATTTTAATATAGGAAATGATTAATATAAGTGACTATCTTTAGTAAGAAAAAATGTATTTTTAAAAAATTTAGATAACTTAGACTTTTAATTTTAATACTTAAATTTCTTTTATTAAAATGATTTTCAAAACTATTATTCTATCTATAAGAAAAAGTATTATATTAAGACTTGCTTTAGGAAAGGAGAAGTGGAATTCAAAATCATTAAAGGCCTATCCAGATATAGTAATCCTTGCTTGAAAAAGAAAAAGAAAAAAGAAGAAGAAGAAGAAGGAAAAGAAAAGAAACAGAAAGAAAAGAAAAGAAAAGAAAAAGAAAGAAAAGAAAAGAAAAGAAAAGAAAATAAATGTAAGGGAGGAGAAGCTTGAGGATTAATTTCTAACAAAAAATTGGTTCTACATTTGATCTTTTTAATGTATAAGACTAGATAAAATCTTAAACTTATAAATATAATATAGTAAGTAAAATTATTTTCGATAAAAATTTTTAAGTAAAGAAAATAAAAGAACTAAAATCAAAATTTAGAGAACTTATAATATTTCCGAGTTAGATAGGAACTCATATTTTCATAGTTCTTAACATTAAAAATTTTGAAACTTTAAGTTGGTCTCATTTACTAATTATTTTTTCTAAATTGGACTATTATATTTCTAAATCTAAATTTAGTAACTCCTAAAAAAACTCATATACATATCATACATATTTGGTCTTTAAAGAGTGAAGTGTCACTTGAAAACTTGGGGGATTTTGATACACCTAAAATATATAGTGTTTTTAGACACATTTTTATACCTATTTTGAGAGGAAGGGTGAAAAATTGTGCGAAAGAGTTTTAGTGCCTAAGTGTCAGATCCGACGCTTAAGCGTCGGTTAAACAGAGAAGACCGCGCCAAGCGCCGAGATCATGCGCTTAAGCGCCAGTGGCAGTTACTAAACAAGTAAAATTGGGTTTCATGAATTTTGAAGTGGTTTTTGAGGCACCCATTGGCTTAATAGGTGGTTGTAATCACCGTGGATGAAAATTATCATGAAAGGAAGCATCTCATGGGTAAATACATTGAATCAAAAAACATTTTGAAGAGATCCCAAGGCACTTCTTAGAAAACTATAAAAAAGAAGAGAGGACTTAGAAAAGAGTACTGCAAAATATTGGCAAGTTTTGAAAGTTCTTTTCTGTGGAGTTAGTTTGGAGAGATTTTTAGGAACAACTTTTTAATTACTTTATCCTTTTTGTTATTTTGTTTTGAGTGATTGTAAAAGAAGAGATTCAAGGGAACTTCAAGAGTTTTGTGGAGGACTTGAGATGAGATTTTATCTTTTTGTTTTAGACTACTTTTAGTTTTAATTGAGACTTGTTGGTGGTTTGACAATTATTTATTCTTATAAACTAAAGTGTGGTTTTATTTTCTCCATAGATTTTGAGTAGTTTTCTTTATCTTCCTTCTTAAAATGATAAGTAATTAAGCTGTTTTGTTTTCTCCATGGACTTTGAGTAGTTTTCTTTATCTTTCTTCTTAAAATGATAAGTAATTAAGTTTTGTAGATTTTGAGTAGTTTTCTTTATCTTTCTTCTTAAAATGATAAGTAATTAAGTTTGACAAGTTGTGAAGAGTATTGATCTTTAATGTTGGAAGAAGTTGTGATGATTTAAATCCATGCACTGCATTTACTTCTTGATTTGGAAAATCCAAATGTTAAAATTTTTTGTGAGAACATGTAAGAAGTGGGTTGATATTGTCTCAGGCATTAATTGGAAACAATCACATGAGGTTGTATGAATGAGAGTTAGAGTTAGAGGACTTTAAAGTGATAGGTTAAAGCCCCCAACTTGGTTTATTGTTTTAGGTTTTGATACGAGTTAGAGGACTTTAAAGTGATAGGTTAAAGCCCCCAACTTAGTTTATTATTTTAGGTTCTGATACGAGAGACGACAGGTATAAATAGCGAAATATTCATTGAAGGGTGTAGAGTTAGAGGACTTTAAAGTGACAGGTTAAAGTCCCCAACTTGGTTTATTGTTTAGGTTATGATATGAGATGTTAGCCCCCAGGTGGAGGGAATCGAGGGAACTCTAGAGTGAGAGCTAGTATCTTCACCCCAGGTGGAGGGAATCAAGGGAACTTGGTTTATTATTTTAGGTTCTGATACGAGAATGTTAGCCCCCAGGTGGAGGGAATCGACGGAACTTTATAGTGAGAGCTAGTATCTTCCCTACCTAGTCGGGCTTCAGAACTATTCAAACTTTAAATTAGCGAATGTTCTTTATAGCATCTCTAGTAAGGGTAAAGAATATTATTGCTCTCATTTGGCATAACACAATTTGTATACTTTCATAACAGAATTCCTAGGCTTATTACTGATTCATGATAAGAAGAAAGATTTTTTCATATTAAATATTTATCTTCTAAATAATCTTTAGTTATCTTTTTAATTGCTATTGTTTTGTTAAAATATCAAAAATACCAAAAATATTTAAATTTTAAATTCCTACAAAAATCATTTTTATTTTAAGTAATAATCTTTTTAAAAATAGAAAAACTTTTTAAAAAGTGCATATTGCATAATCTTCTCTATGGGTTCAATATTCACGTCTTATTAAAAAAGTCTTATATTACTTGATAACGATACATATACTTTCGTAGTATCCTAATATAAATATATATAAATTAAAAAGTTAAATTTTTATTTTTCTTCAGAATCAACCTTTTGGTTTTGTTGCAAAATAAAGAAATATAAGTGAAAAATACCATCAAAACTATTGTTATACTGTGCATAAGCATTAAGTATTCCTGGATCAGGTTTTTGGTGTCGTTGCCGGGGATTAAAATCTTCAAGTAGTTGTGTCAACTTCATAAATCCTTACATATACAAAATATCGTGATCAAGTTTTTGGCGCTATCGTCGGGGATAAAAATCTTCAAGTAGTGGTGTCAACTTCATAAATCTTTACATATATAAAATATTGGGATCATATATCCATCTAGAAAATAAAAGTATTTATGTCCAGCTAGTTTATCCAGCATTTGATCTAGAAAGGGTAATGTAAAATGATACTTTTCTAGTGGCAAGATTTAATTTTCTATAATCAATGCATATTCGCTACCCTGTAAGTTATCTAATAGGTATTAATTAATTATGTTCATTCACAGTTACAGTTACTCCTCCTTTCTTAGAAACACAGTGAGTTGGACTAACCCATGCACTATCTGAAATATGGTAGATAATTCCAGCATCAAACCACTTTAAAATTTCTTTCTTAACAACTTCTTTCATAATAGGATTTAGTCTCCTTTGAGGATTAGCCATGGGTTTGCAGTTCTCTTTGATATGAATTCCATGCATACAAATTGAAGGATTGATTTCTTTAATATCAGTAATTATCCATCCAAAGGCTTTCTTACAAATTTCAAAGTCTTCTTCAACCTTTCTTCTTCTTCCATCAGTAATTTTGAGGAAATTATGACTAATAGAGTAAAAGAATCTGATAAAAAGGTATATTTTAAATGTTCAGGAAGTAACTTCAACTCAAGTTTTGGAGGTTTTTCAATTAATGGACAAAATGATTTATCTTTGTCTATTGTGTCCAAAATTTCAAAACTTTCTTGAACATAATTTGAATCTTTCTTAAAAAGTTCTTCACATTGATCTAATTCCTCTTCTTGCTGGTGTTCCAAATTATTTTCTTCAAATTTTTCTTCATAAGTTGCTTTGAAATGACATTCACTTAGATATCTTATAACATCCATCCTAACATTCATCATCTTTACCTTTTGCAGGATATTTCATTGATCTTGATAAATTGAAAGTAGCAGTTTAATCATTGATGTGCAATGTTAATTTCACTTTCTATACATCTATCATTGCTCTTCCTGTGGCTAGGAAAGGTCTCCCCAAATTGATAGGTATCTCTTTATCTTCCTCGATATCTAGCACAATGAAATCAACAAGAAAGATAAATTGATCCGCTTTCACTAGGACATCTTCTATAACTCCTTTAGGGTATGTTATTAAATGATCTGCTAACTACAAAGATACAGTTATAGGGGTTATTTCTCCTAATCCCAATCTTTTAGATGTTGATATTGACATAAGGTTAATGCTTGCACCTAAATGACATAAAGCTTTCCCATAAAATCTATCTTGTATTGCACATGATATTGTAAAGCTACCAGGATCTTTAAGCTTTTCAGGAAGCTTTTTTTGAACTATAGCACTGCACTCCTCACTAAAGGCAACAGTCTCATTATCTTCAAAATTCCTTCTCCTATTGAGAATATCCTTCATAAACTTTACATGGCTTGGCATTTGTTCTCAGGCTTCAGCAAATGGAATATTAATTATAAGCTTCTTAAATATTTCCAGAATTTTAAAAATTTCTTATTCAACTTTTGCTGACAAAGTCTCTAAGGAAATGGAGGTTGTGGTTTTTCCAAATCAATTTTTAGTGATGAAATAGGTCTCTCGGAATATTTGGAGCATCCTCTTTTGATTCTTCAATTTCTTCTCTGTCTACTTCAATTTCTTTTTGAACCCTACCTTCCAACTCTCTTCCGCTTCTAAGTTGACGGCTTTTACTTGCTCTTTATTTTAGTCTATTGGATTTGATTCAGCATAACTAAGTAGTGTTCCTTGGAATCTATTACTTATTGTATTTGTTATTTGCCCAAGTTGATTCTCAATATTTCTAATTGTAGATTCTTGACTTCATAATTAATTTCCCATCTATAACATCACGTCTTCTATAGACAACTTCTTCCCCTTAAATTGTGTATTACTGTTGTAACCTGGAGGATAAGTAGATCTATAATTATTATTCCCTTGATTATTTTAGTTTTCCGATGGGTTTACTTGGTTGTTCCTCCATTGCTAACTATTACCCCCCGAATTGTTATTCCAGTTAAAGTTGGTATTATTTTTCCAACCTGGGTTATAATAATTTGAATATGAGTTATTCTACTTATTATTTGTGGCATTCAAAGTTCCTAATGATACTTAATAATGTACCATTTGGCCTAATGAATTATCTTCAATTATGGAAATTAGTTGAAAAAAATTCATTCCAAATAGGTCTAATTTCCTTGAAATGCAGCAACTTGATTTGCTAACATAGTAAATGCATCAAATTCATGAATATTGGCTACTTTCTTAAGATTCACCCTCTCAGCAGGCCATTAAAAATTATTGGTGGTCATTTCTTAAATTAAAGCAAAGACATCATGAAATGGTTTTGACATCATTGAACCACTAGCAGGGGCATTGATAATTGACCTAAGAGACCCAACTAATCCATTATAAAAAGTTTGAATTATTAACCAATATGGTATAGCATGGTGTGAACACCTTCTTAAGAGATCTTTAAATCTTTCCCATGCTTCATAAATAGATTCCCTTTCAAACTGATTAAAAGAAGTAATATCATTTCTAAGCTTTGCAGTTTTTTATGCTGGAAAATATTTAGAAAGGAATTTTTCTGCTAAATCATCCCAATTTTTAATAGATCCAGGTGCTAACAAATTCAACCACATCTTAGCTTTATCCCTCAGTGAGAAAGGAAAAAACTTAAGTCTTGTGGCATCATCTGATACGCCATCGTATTTAAATGTAGCGCACAATTCTAGAAAATTGGCAAGATGTAAAATTGGATCTTCAATTGCTGATCCCCCAAACTGATTATTTGATACCATTTGGATAATAACCGGTTTAAGCATAAATGAATTAGCCACTACAGTATGTTTTTGAATACTACAATGAAGTTCATCTTTATAGGGTTGGCATAATCTCTTAAAGGTCTAAACTCTTGATGAATTTTAGCATTTTGATCATTTTAATTTGCCATGTGTAATTTTTTTTGGATTTTTCAAAATATTTATATATTTTTTTTATTTTTTCTATCATAGGACACTAGTCCTTCAGAACCTGAACTATGCATACACTAACATAAAATAAAATAAAACTAAACACACAAAAAATAAAATATAATAACTTAAAGTTTAAATAAGGCTTTCTAAAAATAGAAATTTTTTTTTAAATTAATAGATTCTTTATAATTTTCACTTCACTTCCCCGGTAACGACGCCAAAAACTTGATCTCAAAACTGCTTATATGCAACAGTATAACAATAATTCTGATTATATTTTTCACTTATATTTTTTTATTTTGCAATAAAACCAAAAACTTGATCTTGAAGAAAAATAAGAGTTTAACTTTTAATCTATTTGATGTCACTCGATACTCAACCAAATCACTTGCGGTTTTCACCTATAGCTTCATATAATTAAGAAAAACAAATACGTATGGTTAGATGAATGTGAAAGGAATGTTTACTTCACAAGGATTACCAATTTGAGTTGACGTTGAGTCCATTCAAGAGTTTGATCAGGGGGTTATTCGGGTTGGGTCTAGCAGAAGGTTAGATTGCTCAAACTGAAGGGACTTTGATGGGAAACTTCCTTGTTTTATATGAGGAAGCTTTTGGTATGATCAATTAGAAGTTTAATGGAGTTTTCTAGGGTGACAGAAAAGGTCCAAGATTTTAAGCTTGAAATTAGGGTTTAGATAGTGGGGGATTTGGTTGGAATTTGACTGGGACGAACTTAAGAAGGACTTGGAAAGCTTTTAGAGCAATCTGAAAGGATATCCCTAAGAAATTGGTAACACTCACTTTGACCACAAGAGGGGTGTTTTAAATATAAGAGTAATTAGGGCTTAATTGAACAAGCCAAGGGGTGGAAAAGGTTGCATAGGTGGGAGCTAAGTGGCACAATTCACCGAAGGGGGTGAGTGATCCCGAAATTTCTTATATGCAACAGTATAACAATAATTCTGATTATTTTTTTCACTTATATTTCTTTATGTTGCAACAACACCAAAAACTTGATCTTGAAGAAAAATAAAAAATTAATTTTTAATTTATATTTATTGGGATACTACGCAAGTGTACGTATCGTTATCAAGTAATATAAGACTTTTTGATTAAGACATGAATATTGAACCCATAGGGAAGATATGCAATAAGTACTTTTTGAAAAACTTTCTATTTTTAAAAAGACAATTATTTAAACTAAAGACCTTTACAGAGTAAAGTTTTAATATTTTGACAAAAATAGAACAAACTTAAAAAGATAACTTGAGTTTTTGTAGAAGAAAAACACTAATATGAAAATATATTTCTCTTTATCATGAATCAATATTAAGTATAGGAATTCTATTTTGGAAGTATGAATATTGTGATGTGCCAAATAGGAGCAATATTATTCATTACCCTTACTAGAGTTGCTATAAAGAACATTGGCTAATTTAAAGTTTGAATAGTTCTGAAGATCGGCTAGGCAGAACCCTTACTAGAGATGATATAAAGAACATTGGCTAATTTAAAGTTTGAATAGTTCTGAAGACAGGCTAGGCCCTTACTAGAGATGCTATAAAGAATATTGGCTAATTTAAAGTTTGAATAGTTTTGAAGACCGACCTTACTAGAGATGCTATAAAGAACATTGGCTAATTTAAAGTTTGAATAGTTCTAAAGACCAGATAGGTAGGGAAGATACCATCTTACTAGAGATGCTATAAAGAACATTGGCTAATTTAAAGTTTGAATAGTTCTGAAGACCGGATAGGCAACAAAGATACTAAATCTCACTCTAGAGTTCATTTGATTCCCTCCACCTGGGGGTTAACATCTCGTATCAGAACCTCAAATAATAAACCAAGTTGGGGGGCTTTAACCTGTCACTTTAAAGTCCCTTAACTCTACACCCTTCAATGAATATTTCCCTATTTATTTGCACTGAATCATATGAACTACATTCTCTTTCATACAAACTTTTGTGATTCTTTCCAATTGTTGACTGAGATAATACCAGCCCAGTTCTTAATGTTCTCATAAAAAATTTTAACATCTGGATTATCCAAATCAAGAAGTAAATGAAGTACATGGATTTTAATCATCACAACTTCTTCAAAAATTAAAGATCAATACTCTCTACAACTTCCATCCAACACTTAATTACTTATCATTTTAAGAAGGATGATAAGGAAAACTACTCAGAATCCATGGAGAAAACTAAACCACACTTATGTTTGAAAGTAGAAATAATTGTCAAACTAACAACAATTCTCAATTAAAACCAAAAGTAATTTAAAAAAAAGATAAAAACTTATCTCATAAACACTTGAAGTTCTTTTAAATCTCTTCTCTTTTACAACACTCTCAATATAAAACTAAAATAAAATGGATAAATATGTGGTGCCTGAAAATCTCTCCAACTAACTCCACAATTTTTGAACTTTCAAAAATTTCCCAGTAATTTCAGGACCCATTTCAAAGTCTTAATCTTCCTTCTTTTATAATTCTCCAAAAGTAGCATTGGTATCTCTTCAAAATGTGTAGTCATTCAAAGTGTTTCCCCAAGAGATGCATCCATTTGAAATAATTTCCGTCCATGGTGGTTGTAACCACCTATTAAGCCAATAGGTGCCTCAAAAACTTCTTCAAAATTTGTAAAAACCAAATTTACTCATCCAATAACTGTCATTGGAGCTTAAGCGAGGGGCCTCTAACGCTTAGGCATGGCCTTCTCTATTTAACCGACACTTAAGCGTCGGATCTGGTACTTAGACACGAAAACACTTTGCATATTTTTCACCTATTTGCTCCAAATTTGATCCTTTTTTACTCCTTTAAGTATTTTTCACCTTTTCACCTACACTAAAAAAAATTAAAATACCTTCCATTAAAGCACAATATCTAAAAAATAGGTATAAAAATGTGTCTAAAAACACTATAACTTTTAAGCGTATCAGTGAGCCACATTGGATGGGTAGAAATTTTGGTTTTAGCCAGGAATGGCCTTCTAAGTTTTGGATTTATGGTGACTAGGCTAGTCGACCATGTCAGAGGTGGTGGCTAGCTGGTTGAAGGAAGGTCAGGGAAGTTTTAATGATGATAAGCTTGAGGCTAGGTGGGTTAGTTGCTTGGGTTAGTGGGATTAACCAAATTTCGGAATGAGTTTGCATAATTCAAGGGAACCTTCGCCCATGGCTTCAAAAGTGGGTCCTTGGTGATTTGATTATCATCCAAGGGAGCTAATCAAAGCAGGAGAAGATTAAGCTTGGTTAATTTCAAGGGGTTTGGATTAATTTGGATTTAAAGTTCAAACGTCTCATTTAGGCAAAAAATTGGTTTTGGGCTTGAATTGAGCTTGGCATAAAAATTAAATGTAGGGTCTAATTGATCCATATGGATGACATGAAGAATTTAGGAAGTGAAATTGGGGGAATTCAATTAATTCAAAAGTTCTATTTAATGGAATTTTGACTTAGCTTCAATTATAGGGCAATATCCTTACACTAAGTTTTACCAGGGTTTGGATCGAGATCAATTGATGGTTATATTTGATTTATGGGAATGTTATGAAGAGTTTAGAACTAAAAAAAAAGAGAATTGAATTGATTATGGTGTTCAATTTGATGAAAATTGAAGGTGTGGTGAAATTAGTGATTTTGGCCCAAAATTTAAATTAGGGATTGGGTGTTGGTTTAATTGGGCTTCAAATTGGAGTAAATAAGGTTTATTAAGTTGATAATTGATTTAAATTTATAATTTGGTGAAATTGAAAAGAATTTGGTGGAAATTGTGATGAAATTGGGGAATTTTGGCTCTTAGGGAAAAAATTGGTCAAAATAGGTCAATTTGATCAAATTGGGCCCATTGGGTGGTTGTGATATGTTTAGAAGAGGTTTAGAATGATTTCAAATGTTTTAGTACTTTTTTGGACTGATGGATACTTTGGTAATTTTAGCAAATTTAGTGTTATCTCGATAATTTTGAGGAATTGGGGTATTTTGGCAAATTTGGTTGGTTTGAAGTGGTTTGATATGATTTTTGGAGGAATTAGAGGATTTGGGCCACTTTTGGAAATTTTGGTGTTTAGGGATGACTTGGTAATTTTGGAGAAGTTTGGGGCAAAAAGGCCAAAATGTGATGTTTAGGAGGGATTGAAATTTGTTGAATATGCCAATCACAACTTATTTTATTTGAGCCTTGAAACTAAGGGTAGCTCATTTTGGACCATTCATGTGTGGGTTCTAGCTAACCAAACCAAAGAGCTAAGTGCTTGGGGACCTCCAACATGAGTTTCTAAAAGAACTAAAAATTTTTTTTCAAAGGGTGTAATCCCAAGGTAATGTCAAGAGTTAGAGTGTGTAATCTCCATGCAAGTTTCAAAGAGAGAAAGGATGTTGTTTGAATTTCTTTGTAGGTGGGTTCCATCACTAGTATTCTAGGATAATCAAAAGGAAAGTTCTATAGCTAGATCCTAAGAACTAAGAGGAAATAATTGTGGAAATTTCTAAAGCTTTATTTCCTCTTAGTCCATTTAATTTCAGTAATAATTTTATTTACAATTGCAACTTTGTGGAAATTTTAAGAATTAGGAATAAGTGAAGAGGCTAAATTGAGATGGAAAACAAAGGGACTCTCATCCAACTGGAAGGACAAATCGAAGAGAAGCTTGTTTTGGAAAGGAAAGTACTGGAACTTAAATCCAACCCAAGAGGTAGTGAAAGTGAGGTAAATGCCACATTAGGAAGGAAAGCATGGGGACTCACGTCCAACCTAAGAGGTGACGAGCAGTGTCAAGAAGATAATAGGATGCCTTACTCAATATAAGGGGGTCTCATACTTATCTCAAAGTGCAGAGATGAAAGTCGGAAGCCTTACTCCATTAAAGTTGGCCTTACACTGATCTTCAAGAGATGATAATAGGATGCCTTACTCCAATTAATGAGGTCTCAAACCAATCTCGAATTGCAGTGATGAGAATTAAAAACCTTACTCCTTTGAAGGGGGCATTACAATGATATCAAAGAGATGAGAAAAAGATGACTTGCTCAATTTAAGGTGGTCTCATACTTATCTCGAGAGATGGAAATTAGAATATGGGTACTGACCCCGAGATGTGACTTAAAATTTTGGTACCAACCACGAAAGGATGAGAATCTGAATATGGGCACCGACCTCAAATAAGGAGAGAATCAGAATTTGGGTATTGATCATTAGCTGGGAACTGGAATTTGAGTACCAATGCCATAATGAGAATCAAAGTTTGGGTACCGAACTGAAAGAGATGAGAATAATATGCCTTACGCCATTTAAGGTGGTCTTACATCTATCTCAAGAGATGGGAATAAAAAATTGGGTACTAATCCCGAGATTGAAATTAGAATTTTGGTACCAACATTGAAAGGCTGAGAATCAAAAGCCTTACTCCATTTAAGGCAACCTCACATCAATCTTGAAGAGATGAGAATAGGACGCATTACTCTATTTAAGGTTGTCTTACACCAATCTCAAGGGATAGGAATCATAATTTGGATATTTATCCTGAGATGAGAATTAGAGTTCGGCTACAAACCCTAAAAGGATAAGAATCAGAAGCTTTACGCCATTTATGATCGACTCAAACTAACCTCAAAGAAAAGAGAATAGGTTGCTTTACTGCATTTAAGGTTCTCTTATACCTATCTCGAGAGATGGGAATCTGATCCGACTTTTTTTGTGATAGATTGTGTAAAATTTAATTAAATATAATCAATTAATATTTAGATTCTATGCAAGTATACATATCGTTATCAAGTAATAATGGACTTTCTATTTAATCCCCAACTATCGATCTTATGGGGAAGGTTTAAATTGGAAATGACAAATTTGCTAGGAAATTCACAGAAATTCAATTGACATCACTGTCACTAATTTCAATTATTGAGATGTAATCAAAATTAAATTTCTAAACTACTATAAAATCAAATATGCAAAATTTAAAGTAGTAAATACTAATATGTTAACTATGTTTATGTAACGGAGATTCTTATGTGAAAAAGCATCCTTCCCACTACAATGAGGCTATGGTAAAATGAGATGAGATAAATGTTCATATATGTATTATGCCAAATAAGAGCAATTTTAACTCTCTACCTTGATACAGTACATAGAAAATCATTGGCTAATCTTAGTTTTATGTCCCTAAATCAGTGGCTGGGGTAGGAGGATATCGGCTCCCACTCCAAAGCTCCCACTTCCCTTCACCTGAAGGCTAGCTCTCGCTTCATTTTTTAAAGACAAAGACTGAATTGAAGATTTTAGTTTGTCACCTTAAAAGTTCTCCAAATCTAAAACCAACAAAAAAAATTATTATTACTTATTTGCACTTAATTCCACAAACAACATTCTCTTTTATGGAATCAAATGTGATCCTTATTCTGTTGTAAAACTCATACTCTATTTCCTGGATCATATGTTTCACAACACATTTTAATAATACAATTGGCCAGATCAAAAAGTAAATTAAGTTCGGAGTTAAAAAATCATCACAATTTATTTTATAATTTAATATTGGCACATTCATCTTATCTCTTCATTTCATCATATCTCAGAGTAGGGAGAAAGATAGAGGGAACTACTCAGACTTCGTGAGAAAGAAATAGCAAAACACAAATTTCATATATAAAATAAAGTTCATACAACACTAATAAACAAACAATACTTTTCCCAAAACTATTTCTCAAAGCAAATTCTTTGTAATCTTTCCTTAGAAATGCAGGAAGAAGATATCCCTCACTTTCTCCTCTCCAACACTCTTACAGAAAGTTTCACACTAAATCTCACCACAAAAACTATAAACTATGAAAAAAAATTACTTGTTGACTCTAATATGGAAGTGAAATGGAATGATCTGGCGTGAAAAATAAAAGTACAGAAGTGAAAAATGTAGAGGGGCCCATATTCTAATGAAACTCGGCCCCAAATAGAGCCCAAGGTCTGTTTTTCAAGAGGTCCCTCCAAAAACTCTTCAAAAGGTTTCCAAAATACATCAAACCTTCTAGAAATGGGGTTTGCACCGCCTTTGGCACCGTCGGCGCTGGTCTGGCGTCGTCGACACTGGTTTGGTGCCGTCGGTGCTAAGTAAAAAATCTCTATGTTAATTTGTTCTGCGTCATCGGCGCTGCCCTCGGCGTTGAGCATTTCCTCAAAATCATCATTTTGACTCCAAATTTCATCATTTTTGCTTTCTTTTTTCTTTAAGCCCTAAAAATCAACAACCTGCAAGAAAACATCAAAATACTTTCCACTAAAGTGCAATATCATCAGAAATAGGTATAAATTATGGGTCTAAAAATGCATATATTTATGGTGTATCAAAATCATAATTTGGGTACTGACCCCAAGATGGGTATTGGAATTTCAAAACCAATCCCATAATGAGAATTGAAGTTTGGGTACTGACCACAAAAAAGAAGGGAATCAAAATTTGGGTACTGATTCCAAGATGGGAAGTGAAATTTGAGCTCCAATCCTATAATGAGAATCACAATTTAGGCATCGACCTCGAAGAAGAAGTTTTATTGAGAAGGAAGGGTTAAAAGACTTGTTTACAGAGAAAATATTTTGGAGATTCGGTGAAAGTTTGTGGAAACTCTTGAGAGAGTGAATTGTGGAAGATTCAAATTTGTCAATATTGCAAAAGCTTGTCAGATTTCATGAGAGTTCAAAAAAATGTTTTTTTGGGAAGGGAAGTAGCTCCATGCAAACTAAACCTACGAGGCCTCGTGGCTCCATGTCAAAAGAACTAGCTGATCCTCATTCACAAGAGGAAGAAAATTGAAAGGGAATTGACAATGGCACTTGGCCGAGTAAGCTCAATTGGGTAGTGAGTCAGGCAAAAGTTTCAGGTTTTAAATTTTTTTGCTGACTCCTTTGTTCTGATTTGATTTTTTTTTTCTTTTGATTCATATCTTAATTTAAACTTTCTTATGCCAGTTTTTTTCTCTATTTAATGTATTCCCTTTCGTTGTTATTTTTTTTATTAGTTGGGGAATTTATTGTTGTTTGTTTTTATTGAGATTTTATTATATTCATTCATGTTTAAGACTTTATTCTATTGTATTTTCTCTGTTATTTAGGATTTGAACCCAACTACAAGAAAATGTGGCATCTGTGCTTCCTATAATGAGGTTGTCTTTGAAACATCACGATGAACAGTACTTTTTGAGGTATCATTCCCTTACTAAAAGCACATGTAGAAAAAAACTGAGTCTTCAAGGTACTATTAGAATTATATTTTTTCAAGTACTTATAAAAACTATGGACACCACAGTTCGAGTGGTGTAACTTTGTAGCTCTGTCGTGATGGCCATCGTTTCTTAGACATTGATTTGTAAGGATTGTCCAAGCTTTCATTGAGAAGAAGTTATGGTGCTCCATAAATTGATGTTAGAGTAAAAAAATTTTGTGTACTTAAAAATATGACTTCATGTTTGAGTTTCCATGAATTGCTAATGTCACAGCCTTTTACATTGATTCTTTCTTTCTTGACCAAAGAAAATTTCAAAATTTCTGCTCATGTGATTAAAAAACATTTCTTAATTCCCAAGGATATTTTAAAACCCATTATTAGCCAACAAAAGACACAATGACCCATAACCTATTCCTGAACATAATATCGAAAGAATTTTTTTAAGATAATAGTTCAAGTTTTTCTAATTAGAGGGAACTCAGACACCATTTTTTGATTTTATGCTAACCTCAAGCTTCTTCTCAAGGAACCTCAATTTTTTCCTTTTTTTGTGACTGAGCTTTTCGCATAATTTTTTTGTCTTTTCCTCATGTTTCACTGTGAAATACTGTATCTTATGGAGCATATTTCTTTTAAGGATTTTTACTATCCAAAATCCCATAATTAATAACTTAAGGATGTTGAATGTTTGAATTGAGACACAATTTTTTTATTTTACGCTCACCTCAAGCTTCTTCTCAAGGAACTTTCTCACAATTTTTTTTCTTTGCTCCCTTTTTTTTCAGAATTACTATATATGGTGGAGCATATTTCTTTTCTAGATTTTGAAAGTCCAAACTCCCATAATTAATAATTTATTAATATTTCTCAATAAAAATTCAGAGATATCGTAGGTCATTCAAAGTCATGACTTAGTCTTGTGGCAAGAAATTGAAAGGCTCGTGTTATCCCATGTCTATTACTCGTTTTTCAAACATAATGTTTCATTTTGAAATCTACTTAAGAACCAGTCTGAATTTTTTAAAGTTAAAGACTCAGTTATTAGGATATTAATTTCATTCTTCCCTAAAGTCATGATTTTTGGTAAAGCATTGTATGGTTTTTCTTAGATTACTTCTTTCTTATTTCACTTTTTGTTGAGCTTCAAACGTTCTTTGATTGAGCTTTTCAAAAATTAAATAGTTTCAGGCAACCATGATTTCTCTCTTTCCAATTTATTTATTGCGGGGGCGGGGGGTGGGGGGGGGAGGGGGAAGGATTGAGTCAAGTACCCATCACCCTATTGATGTCTTTTTCTTATTGTTGATCCTGACAGCTTAACTTATGGAAAACCTGGGCACAAAATGGCTCCTTTGCAAATGCAAAGATGTGTTTAAGCTATGTTATCATTTCTAACATATGAAGAATTTCTAGAATTCAATGACATCGTTTGCCTTGTAATTTTAGCGGTAATACTCATGTTAACACACTCAACCTATAAACTAGACGTCCTTTGAAATTTAATAATTTGATTTTTTTTCAAAATTTAGCATTTTCTTTTATTATAATATACTCGATATGTTTTGAGAAGTTTTATTTAGATTTGAAATTTTGAAAAAAAATTATTTGTTTGGAGATTATTGAAAGATTGTTAGAATAACACTTCAGTTTAAACTGCTAGCAACAAGCCAAAACTATAAAAAAACCAAAGTTTAAGACCCGGTACAAAACTTGGAGGGGTTTGAGTTTGCAACACACTCAATTTGACAGATTTGCTTCTATGCTAACACCTATTCGGAGTCCACCTCACTTTTTGGAGGTGGAGAGATCCCAGAACCTCTCTCTTTAAGGATGCTTTAAATAGTGGATCCATAATCAAAGACGAGTTAAATATATCGGCTAAAGGTATAAATGAGAAAGGTATGTCGATAGAAGAATATTTTTTTAGCTAATGAGGAGCATTGATATATTACCAATTTTGAAAGCAAAACCATCTCATCATCGAAGGAGATAATAACAACTCCCCAGAATAGTCACAAGATATTGTCGACCGTCAACATGATAAGGTTGTTATTTTAAAATATATTTAGTTTAATTTATTATTATTATTATTATTATATATATATATATATATATATAAGACAGGATGGTTGGCGGCTGGGTTTGGTGGTGCTCTGCTAGGGTTTTGGAAGGATGAAGGTGGTGGCTGCTGGCGACTTTGGTTTTCTATGGTGGTGTTTTGTACTGGTTTCTTCTCTGCTATCTCCTTTGGTGGTGGTGGAGGGCTTCCTGTGGTTATTTTCTTATTTTACTGTTCCATTGAATTTTTCTCTGCTGGGGAGTTCTTATAGTTTTGTTTGAGTTTTTCTTGGTCCCCTGTCTTTTTTTATGTACTGTTGCTCTCTCTATGGAGTTTAGCCCCATTAATGTGGAAGTTAATGCTCAATGGACCCAAGCCACTTATGCTGGGGTGGTTGGTCGAGGGTAAGATTTGCCCAAAAACTATGATCATCTGGTTTTCCCCCAAGCCTTGCATGATGCTGCATTTGGTAAGTCCTCCTGCCCTTACATTTCCCTTATTGGAAAAAAAGAGGGATAACCTGCTATATTTTTCACTCCTGGGGAGATGCAGTCTCTGAATGAGTCAATCAAGTTCACCTTGATTGGCAAGTTTCAATTTAGCCATCCAAAAATGGATTATGTGAGAAAATTTTTTGAGGAACTCCATCTCACTGGTGCTTGGCAGCTGGGCTTAATGGATGGTAGGCACCTATTAATCAAAATGTCTAATGAGGAAGATTATGCTAAAGTGTTTGCTAAATAAACTCTACTAATTGTTGGAACCCCCACAAAATTACTAAAATGGACTCCAAAATTTGATCCAAGCAAAGAACCCCCAATTGTCCCAATTTGGTTTAAATTTCTTAACCTCCCTATCCAATATTACCATCAAAATGTTTTGTTTAATATTGGAAGGGTGCTTGGCTACCCATTAAAAGTTGATGCCCCAACTTACAATCTGGCTAGACCAACAGGGGCTAAAGTGCTGGTGGAAAGAGATATCACTTTGCCTGAAATAAAGAAGGTTTAGATTGGAACAGCTGAGGATGGGTTTTGGCAAAGAATTATTATGGAACAAAAACCTTTATTCTGCCCTCACTGCAAAATGTTTGGACACAATGTGGATAAATGCTATAGGCTACATCCACCAATTAGAAAATCAATTTTTAAAAGCTTGCCTACTCAGGGAGTCTCTAATGTAACCTTGGGACAGGATATCAGCAAGACTAATGAGCAGGCAACAGTCATTGGTGATACTGATATGGCTATCTGTCCTAAGCTTCCAAGTGTTATTGAAGAGGTCAATGACCCAAATATTCCCTCCAAGACTGTTCTAAAACAGGCAGTGGAGGGAAAACAAGAAGACTGTGCTAGAAGCAACATAGACATCACTTCCCATAAAATCCAAAACTCTACTGTGGAATTAATTGCTGAGGTGCTTACTGAAGATAGGCAAACTCAAAGGAAGAACAGGAAAAAAAGGGGTAGATGGAATTGAAGCTGCTGCAGGATGCTCCCCCATAAAAGGAAATAAACAGCAGCTAGATTCCACACAGAGAACAAGAAGGAGCGAGAAACCTTTCACGATGATGAAGTTTTTATGTTGGAACATTAAGGGTGTTGCACACCCTAATTCTCTCAGAAGGCTAGCTCACCTTGTGAAAACTCACTAAATTTGGTGTTTTGCTCTTTTGGAACCCATGGTTTCTAAGAATTACTCTAATATTCTAAAAAAATTCCCCAAATTTTCCTATTTTGCTAATTATAATAACAAGATTTTTCTTTTTTCCAGCTCTGAATTATAGTGGAAGATTATTCTGAATAGCCCCCAATCTCTTCATGTTCAATTTGTGGTAGGTGCTCAAGTGGGTTATGCTAACTTTGTTTATGCCAGCAGTCTCCCACGGCATCAAAAGTTGCTGTGGAAGGAACTTGTTCATATGAGCCAGACCATTAACTCCTTTTAGATTGTTGGGGGGGATCTTAATTGTATTACCTCTCCTGAGGAAAAGAAAGGGAGCAGACCTCCTTCTCAAAATTCTATACTGAAGTTTAATGAATTTCTTATAAATGCTCAGTTATTTGATATGGGTTTTCAGGGTCCTAAATTCACTTGGAAAAGAGGGATTCTTTGGGAAAAGCTCGATAGAATTCTGGGGAACTCATTATGGCTTCAAACCTTCCGTTATACTGTCATCACTCAACTAGCCATGTCTGGGTCTGACCATAGACCCATCCTTTGTGCTCTTTACAATGCTATTAAGCCTGGGGGTTCACCATTTAGATTCCAAAATATGTGGACTCTTCATCCTAATTTCATCAATGAAATAATTAATGCTTGGACCATTAATGATGACTGTGGTCCTTGGATAAACCGATGGAAATTACAGAAGAAGGTGGCCATCCACTTATAGAATTGGAATTAGAATACTTTTGGTGATGTTAATGAGAACTTAAAAACTGCTCAAAAATAGGTGCTTTGCACTAAAGATGACTTCCAAATGGGCTTAAAAACTGAGAGAGAGCTTCATAAAGCTAATGAGGAACTACTTGCTCATATCACCTATCATGAAGCCTTCTAGAAGCAAAAAGCTTCTACGACCAAGTTCACTGAGGGGGATAGAAACTCCAGCTTCTTTCATGTCTGAATAAATTTCAAGAGAAAATGTAATATGACTCTGGAGAGTAAGAACTTTGAGGGTATTAAGTTAACTAAGGCTGATGACATTGCCCTTGTTGCTATCATAGGTTGAACAACCCTTTAACTCGTTGAAAAACACAAGTTCTATTAGTGGGATGGGAGTTAAGGAGTTGTTGAAGAACTTGTTGAACAACTCTTTAACTCCCATCCCACTAATAGAACTTGTGTTGATGCCAATTTATTTGCTGAGGGGACTGACTATGCCAGTAGGCTGACCCTTAATCAAATTCCCTTTGAAGATGAGATTAGAGCTGCTCTTGGTTCTATAGATGATGATAAAACTGCTGGCCCTGATGGATACACTGTAAAGTTCTACAAAACTGTTGGACTGTGCTTAAGAATGAAGTGTTATCTTCCATTCAGGAATTTTTTAGAGGAAACAATCCACCCAGGTACTTTACCTCTTCAAGTATTACTTTGATTCCTAAAAACTAGGTCAGAAACAATTGGGGAGACTTCATGCCCATTAGTTTAACTAATGTTATTTCCAAGGTCATAAGTAAAATTCTGGTCTTCAGGATTCAACCTCATCTTCAGCAACTTGTTTGTGCTAACATAACTGCCTTTATTAAAGGGAGATCTATTTTTGATAACATTTTGCTGGCCCAAGAGATGCTGCTTGACTTGGACAGGAAATGTAGTGGTGGTAATGTTATCTATAAATTAGACATTAAGAAGGCTTATGATACTATCAACTGGAATTTCATCCTTAAAACCCTTGCTGCTACGGGCTTTGCTGAAGGCTTCACTATGCAGATCAAAAGATGGCTTCTCTGTAACAACCATTCTATGATTATCAATGGTTCTTGTCATGGCTTTTTTTCTGCTTCCAGAGGGATGAAACAATGGGACCCCCTGTCCCCTACAATTTTTTTTTTGGCTATGGATTATTTCTCTAGATTGCTAAATCAATTGTTCTCTAGCTGCCCCCATCTGGCTTATCAGCACAAATCTAATGTTTGTATCAGTCATCTAGCTTATGCTGATGATGTGATTATTTTCTTTAAGGCCACTAAGAATGCTACCAAAATGTTGTACAAGGCCCTCAAGCATTTTCAGCTCACCTCAGGTATGGAATTAAATCTTCCCAAATGCTAATATTTTCCTAGCTCTAACATATCTCAACAGATAAAACACTGGATTTCTAGTTACACCAGTTTCCACTTGTCTTTTTTTTATAAAATACCTGGGTGTTTTCTTAATCAAGGGCAAATACAAACATATCCAATTTAATGGGGTAATTGATAAGGTTAAGAATCAACTGCAATGTTGGACCAATTCTTTATTGTCTAACGGTGGGAGGATCATTCTAGTTAAAAGTATTCTCACTGCCCTCCCCTCTTATGTCCTACAAATGTTTTCTATAGAGAAAGGTACTCAAATGCCACTCGGGAGAATGTTCAACAAAATTTTATGGGCTCGTCAAAAGAAACAAGTTCATTGGCTCCCTTGGCAAAAGCTTTGCAAACCTTACTGTGCTGGAGGTTTGGGTCTTAAGGATTTTCAGCATATGAGTTTCATTAACTTATGCAAAGTTTGGATTAAATTTAGAGCCCAAGACAACCTTTGGGATGTGTTTATAAAAGGGAAATACTGCAGATCTGCTCACCTTGGCCTGGTTAACAGAAAGCTGGGTGACTCTAGACTTTGGGTTTAGCTGCTAGAGGTTAGAGAACAAGCTAAGGAGACTTTCATCTAGGAGCTTGGGGAAGGTCAAATTAATTTCTGGCTAGATAGGTGGACTTGGAATGGTGAAAAAATCAAAGGTTCTACCTTTATCCCAAATACACAAGATATGGTTAAAGATTACTGGAATGGTAATCAGTGGAATTATA
>JXCR01107652.1:0-11988 GCA_002079205.1 Phalaenopsis hybrid cultivar | reverse complement strand
CAGTTGAAGGGGGGACCTCCGCAATGTGGGATAAGGAAGTAACAAATATTTTCTGCGATCTTCGTATAAAAGAAATAGAACTTGAGAACAGTCCAACAATGTTTTTTAATAAGGAAGGGTGGCAAAACATTGAAATGAGATTCAAGGAATTGACTGACAGGGATTATGATAAGTTGAAATTTAAAAACAAATGAGATCAATTAAAGAAGGAATGGAAAATATGGAAGGAGTTGAAACGTGGATCTACATGTTTGGGTTGGGATCCGATTAAAAGGACAGTTGATGCTCCTGCTGAATGGTGGGTTGAAAAATTAGAGGTATTTTATATATACTCCGTGATTTGTTCGATTTTAATTCCAAATTATTTCTCTAATTATAATTGCCTAACTATTCGCTCTAAAATGTTTTGTTACAGGCGATACCAGCAGCGAAAAATTATAAGCAGTGCGGGAATGAGCCGGAATTTGAAGAAAAACTGGACATAATGTTTAAATGGGTTGTCGCAACAAGAAAATTTACTTTCAACCCATGTCAAATTACTTCTGAAGGGATACCAGATGAGTTCACTCCTGAGCCATTAACACCTGATGAAGAAGTGCCTAACATCAACCAGAGTGATACAGGTGACTCTAGCATAACAAAGAGGGCCAGGGTTGCTAAGAAAAATAAGGAGAAAGAATGTTTGTTAAACACCTCCTTCGATCGTTTGATTGAAGCTTTTGTAGCTTCACCTATCTCTGATGTGAGCATATTAGACTGTCTGAGACTCTTGCGTACTATTCCTGAAGTTGTGGCAGATAGGAGATTCAACTTGAGCATAAAAACTTGAGGATTCAACTAGAATGAAAATATTCATGACACTAGAGCCAAAAATACGTCTTGAATATTTGCGGGTTTTGGTCGATGAATGATATTTCTTTATGGATTGTATATGTATTTGCACTATTTGAACTGACTAATGTCATTTTTTTTATTATGTTTGAGACTTTTAAGCATGCTACCTTCTCGTGTTTGGGACTTTTTTAACTAATTATGTTAACATTTTAAATTTTTGGATAGTGGACTATTAATGTTTATATTTTAAATCATTTAGGATGGATCCGCAACGTGAACGTCGTAGGAGAATGGCATTTGCTACAGCCGTTGTGATATTGTTATTGGATTATTACTGGCATAGGACTACTCGCATTCCTTGGATGACATCCACCTTTGTTGGAGATAGATGGGTTGGTGAAATGCCTTCTGGCCATCCAATAAGATTCAGAAATATTTTCAGAATGATGACACCTATTTTTATGGATCTTCTACACGAGTTATGTGTAAATCACGACCTCCAGGGTTCTTCTAGAACTACGTGTAGGGAGGTGTTGGCTATAACACTGTACATTCTGTCACAGAATGAGTCAATTCGAGAAGCTATGGAAAGATTTCAACATTCATCCGAAATAATTAGTAGTTATTTTTCAAAAGGGATACAGGCACTTGTTAGCTTAACAGCTCAAATAATTAAACCGGAGGATCCATCATTTGCTACCACTCAAGAACAAATTGCCAACAATCCACAATGCATGTCATATTTCAAGGTAACTATTAGTGTTTTTAATTTATTACATTCTATATTTTAATAATATTATTACTCTCTAACGGCCAATTAAATAGAACTGTATTGGTGCAATTGACGGTACCCACGTTGATGCTCGAATACCCAACCATGAGAAGGTAGCATACATTGGTCAGGGTGGTTTAACAATGCAAAATATCATGGTTGTATGCGACTTCAACATGTGTTTTACTTTTGTGGTGGCGGGCTGGGAAGGGAGTGCACATGATAGTCGGATTTTCTCCTTTGCTACTATGAATAGATCGTAGTGTTTCCCTCACCCCCCCATTAGGTTAGTTTTGTTTTCCAATTTGTATATGTTAGCATGTAATGTTTTTTAATAACATTGTTTTTCATACCAGGAAAATATTATCTGGTCGATGCAGGATATCCCATGCAAAGGGGATACCTAAAGCCCTACCCTAACACAAGATATCATATTCCTGATTTCGAGTGAGGTAGTGGCATAGTACGTGACAGAAAGGAAATGTTTAATAAACGCCACTCATCTTTACGCGGGGTAATTAAAAAAACGTTTGGATTGGAAGAAGTGGGTCATCTTATGTGATATGTCGTCGTATCCTTTCCAAAAACAGGTGCATATTGTGGTTGCAACAATGACACTACATAACTTCATCCAAAGGCATTCGTCACGATCAGATACAGACTTCATTATGACTGACAATGATGAACTGAATGTCTTCGAGCAACCTACAGGACTTGTGGGGGGCATTCATTACCTGAGGATGATATAAAATCTAATGAATTTGGAGATCAGGAAGGTGAAGGTTTGGCTGATATGATTGCTTTAAGAGAGTCTATCACATATGATATTTGTGGCTGTTGATCTACCAAGTTTTCCTTTAATAAGGTTATAAGTTTATATTTATATGTATTCAATTTTGGTTACTTTTAAAATACCTTAAATCGACATTGATTCTTTTGTTATTTTCGCAGTTATACAAACATGACTTCCAGGATATCAGGTAAAGACAGAGGGATTTTGTGTTATTGTGGACTACCGTCTCCGTGCTAACGTCACGTAAGGAGCATAACTTTAGGAGGTAGTTCTATGGTTGTGCTAGAGGTGTTTCAGCTCGTTGCGGTTTCTTCCAGTGGGCTGATAGTCCCTCATATTACAGTGACAATAGTCATGCTAGCAGTCATGTGAATCTGATGTTTCCTCCGTCTGACAATGCAGAGGAGGACCGACGTAGCCAGAGTCTGAAGTTAAATATTTTAATATTTCTCCTTGTTATTGTACTTATATTTGTACTTTTTCAAGTTCTCCTGGTGCTCATTAGGGTGTGAGAACTGTATGATATCTTTTAGAACTAATCTGTGATTATTGTATATTTCTGCACTATATGTTTCTTTCCTATCAATAAGCTATTCTGAATAAGCTGCCCCCAAACAGTTTTATCAGACAGGGGCAGGAATGTCATTTAACCACCAATAAGCTAGTCTGAATAAGTTGCTCCAAACAGCAAACTAAATTATTCTGATAATCTGCAGATTATCAGATTATCAAAATAATCTATTTATCAGCAGATTATAAATAATCCACAGTTGCGCCAAACAGACCCTTAGTCTCCTGACTTCTTTTCGAAAGCTCATATATGTGGACCTATACCCCTATTCCTTGGCTAAAAGGGTTAGGACCAGCATTTTGAGCATCTACAATGAGTCCTCATATGACTCCTATTGGTTTGGCATTACTTCATGGCTTACTTGCTCATCCTAGCCCAAAATCACCAAATTACCAAAATACCTCTACAAACCTAATTTTTGCCAAAATTCCCAAAATTGTCCAAAACACCCAAATTTGTCCAAAAATTATTTTATGTCACTCACCACTACCTAAATTGGCCAAAATTCATTANCCTATTGGTTTGGCATTACTTCATGGCTTACTTGCTCATCCTAGCCCAAAATCACCAAATTACCAAAATACCCCTACAAACCTAATTTTTGCCAAAATTTCCAAAATTGTCCAAAACACCCAAATTTGTCCAAAAATCATTTTAAGTCACTCACCACTACCTAAATTGGCCAAAATTCATTTAAATTTTAAATTTTCCAAAATACCCCCAAATTACCAAAATGCCCCTCATGACCCAAAAATTTTAAAAATTCCAAAAATTCCAAAATCACCCCAAATATTCTTAATTTCAATTTTGAACCAACGCATTGAANTTTAAATTTTCCAAAATACCCCCAAATTACCAAAATGCCCCTCATGACCCAAAAATTTTAAAAATTCCAAAATCACCCCAAATATTCTTAATTTCAATTTTGAACCAACGCATTGACCCAATTTGACCAAGAGCCCTAAATTGCTCTTAAAGGCCTAATTTCACCAAATTAGCCTCAATTTTGGCCCAATTGACCTCAATCTTGCCCAATTTCAATTCTAAACTCAAACTCAACATCCTTAATACTAATTGGAACCAAAAACAAACTCAAATTGACCCAATTGCAAGCCCAATTTCACCCAAATCAAAAGGCCCCAATTTTGACCCTATGTCTAAATGCCCAAAATTGGCATTCCAATTCAATTCAACATCATTTGAGACCCTTTCAAAACTCTTCATGCATATCCCTACACCAAATTAAACATTTGATTGACTCAAACTTTAGCCCAAATTCATTCCAATTTTAAAAGCCCAAGCCCACCATGTTGAATTCCAATTGAAAGCCTACATGAAAATTTCCCCTCATCATCCATTTAATCAAAATCATTCCTTAAGTTTTAAATCTATGATCAAATCATTCCAAATCAAGCCTCATGACAAACTCTAACAAAATACCCCATAATTCTAAAATCTTTCCTCATGCAAGATCGCCAAGCTAAAGGGAAGCCCTGAAGCCATTACCAAGCCATAGGTGAGCCATGTAAGTATTGCCACATCACCAATCTATTAATGGCAAGAGGAAAAGCCACTTTCAAGCTTCCTTAAAAAGGTTTTAACCCTTTTGATGACACACGTAAACCCATGCTTAGCCTAAATCCCTTGGATGGTGACTCCTCCTCACTAATTAAGCTGAATAACCTAATTCTCCTCAGCACCCAAACCTTCTTTGGTGGGTGAGCCCAATCCCAATTCATGTTTTGGCCCAAATTGACCCAAAATGACCCTTCCCCCATTCCTCTTTAATCAAAAACCTTTACACATGGCCAACCCCAATTGACTTCACCAAAACAAAGCTCTAATCCCCCTGACCAAATGGTGACCTGACCATAGCCAACCAGTCACCTTGGTTGACGGAAAAAATCATGTGAAAGGGAGCCCATATGATTAAAACCTAAAATTGAACCCATCCAAGTGGATCAACCCAAATGACCATTGGAGCCTTTTTGCCCTCCACCTAGACAACACTCTAACCACCTCAGCTTGGCTTGAGAGCCACTATGGCTTCCTCTATTTAAACTCACCCTCCATGACCAAGGGGGGAGAGCTTGAAATTTCGTTGGAAGACTCTGCCAAATTGATTTCAGAGCTTCTTCAAGACCTAGTGAGTTCAATCCAACCACCCTCAAGCCCTTAAACCCACTGCCTGAGGTCAATTTTGGAGCTCAAAATCAAGCCCAAAATAGGACATCCCTCTAGACTCCACCAAATTCAAATTAATTGCACCCACACCATCCCTTGAGTGAGAGAAGAAGACCCCCCATGGAAACCCCATCACTAGACCACCCTAAGGTGGACTTTGATCAACACACCAAATCGGCCTTGGTCGAAATCATACCTAGGCATTGGGGGACTTGGAGACGATGACGGAGAGCCGTCCAATCGCGCGTATATTGGAAGGACGGCTGAGATCACGTAGGATGAAGTTTCAGTGCGTGTAAAGCGGGCTGACTCATCTGGCGGCGCCCAACCAGAAGCGGATGCCTACGCAGTTTGGAGTTGTCTAGGATGCGCTGGCGCTGAGCTAGATATGTAGATAAATCAAGATTTTCTGATTTATTTAAATAACCAAAAATTCAAAAATTCATATATTGATGTAGAAAAATCATAAAAATAAAATAAAAATACTCTCTTGCTCAGTGAACAGAGGAGAACAATATATAAATCGTTTCATGTCTGTTTGATGCATGTATAATTTTTAATTAATTAAATGGTATTTTTTCTTATTTGGATTCTCCATTTTCATAGACATTTCACCATAGCATGGTACCATGAGGCTTTTGATATCTCTGCTGTTGGACATCTCTCCTAATTTTTCCAAGATCAGGGGGTATCTCTAACTAGAGATATCTAATTTTCAAGTTAATGGTCCCTGTTTTGGTATAAAAATTATAATAATTAAAATATTGATCATAAAAATATTAAACTTTTTTTGGTAGGTTCACTATGGTCAGAGGATCCTAGAAAAAATATAAACTTGGTTTAATTCATTAAAAATAACCCTAATTGTCACCAACCCCTAAAAATGAAATAAAATTAATTATGATTAATTATAAATTTAAATGACATAAAAATTATTTTACACTATAATTTAATATCAGAGGAGCTCCCCATAAAAATTTCAAGTCAATTGGAGTTAATTTGCTCACTCAAATGAACCAATTAAGTGAAATGACATTTTTTGCCTTAAAATAATTATAATAATTAAAATAAAATTTTAAAAATCACTAAATTGGTTTTGGGAGCTCCTTATAACTAGAGGAACCTAAGAAAAATAAAATTGGAATTAAAATAAATGCTTCATTTTCGAGCTATTTTTAAGCATTTAAATAATTAAAAAAATAATTTAAAATTATAAAAGCTGCTTAATTGTAAAAATACACTAAAATGTCACACTTGGCTCCCTGATTACTTGGGACCAATTAAAATAATTTTCCTAATTTTTCTAAGTCAAGATATTAATTTTAAAGGCAAAAAAATGAATTTTCTTCAATTTTCCATTAAAATAGTTCTAATAACTAAAATATAAATCACAAAAATATGAAATTTATTTCTTTGGGTTCCTTAGACTCAGAGAGATTTAAGAAAAATATAAACTTAATTTTCCACTTAAATACTATTTTATATTTAATTAATAATCAAAACAAGCAAATAATTCTAATAATTAAATTAAATCTTTCAAAATAATGAAAATTAGTCCAAGTGGTCCTCTAACTTAGGTGAACCTCCAATAAATTTCTTATGGATAGAAGTCTTATTTTGGTTGAGTTATTGAATTTTCATTGAAAATCCCTATTTTTACATAAAAAAATAATTATAAATTTAACTAAATTCAGAAAAATCACATTTTCTCCTCTAATGTTTTAATTGATCCTTGGGTAGGGTATCATAAAAATTTTAAGGTCATTTGCATTAAGTTTGATAAATTATGAAATGTTAGGTCCTTAGGGGTNAAAATCACATTTTCTCCTCTAATGTTTTAATTGATCCTTGGGTAGGGTATCATAAAAATTTTAAGGTCATTTACATTAAGTTTGATAAATTATGAAATGTTAGGTCCTTAGGGGCAAAATGGCAATTTTGAAGATTTGGACTTAATTAATATTTAGGCTTAATTAAAAATGAGAAATGGGCAATGAATGATCTTAATTAAAATGATTAAGTGATTGAAACATAAAGGGGTAAGTGGTAGAAACAAATCCCACCTTTGTCACATTAAAGGATAAATTGACAATCTCCATAAATTACTTTAATTTGGAAGATAATGAAAATTAAATGATCCTTAAAGTTAGGGGTTGATCCTGGAAGTCAATAATTCGTTAATTCAATACCCCTTAATTGTTGTTCAAATGATAATGCAATATTCCAATAAAAAAATTGCACTTGCATATTTAACTTTTCCTAAAATTGCAAACATACCTATTAAGTCTTAAGGGCTTGGTAGTGAGCTAGGATTAATCAAATTTGATTAATATGGATTAGAAAAGCTGATAAAATTAGTTTTAAATATATTTGAAACACTACAAGCCCATCTTCAAAAAAATCAAATAGGCTAAGCTTTTTAATTAACTCAATATGCCCCTTAAAGACCTTCACTCACATAATTTATAAATAAAATATCAAATGATAATTACCCCATCCTTAGGGTTGGCTAGAACATCAATTCATTGAGCATAAGGGTATGATAAGGATGAATTATTGAGCAACATGATGAGTTTGAACAAACTCGAGACTTTTCAAGAGATTGTGAGATGTCCGGGGCCCGGTCCCTAGACCTTCATACTCTTTTGGATATTTTGAAGCACGAATAAACTCATTATGCCTTGCCTGAGAAATCATCTATGTAACTAAACAAATAGGACCCATCAAGTTATGACATAAGATTCGGTAGGCCAGTGACAAACTTATCTATAGGCTTTACTTTTCTGTAAATTATAAATGTTTACTGCAAAAGATACTAAAGTTTTAGGTGAAGGAACGAGAAGACTCGATAGGTACGCTTTCATAATTTACAGTACATTCCTTTCTTGCACTTTCTTTACTGTACTTTTCATGCTTGTAAACTGGCATGTTGAATAACAATGTCACCCTACATGTCAAAACCAAACTTTTAGAATAGCCACAAAACTGAAACCAAAACCAAAATTAAAATCAAAACAAGATAAAATTAACCTCCACAACAGTCAAAATATAAAAGAACTCAAAATTTAATCACAAACAAAACAAAACAAAAATTGAAACTAAATTAAAATGTCTCTATCGGATGATCAGGAATCTCTCAAAGAAGGTAACCTACCGTTGCTAACGAGACTTGTCGCGGTCTAAATGAAAGTATGAAACTCATTAAGTTGAGTTTAATAAATTCATTTATACTAAGTGAATCCGAAAGAAAATAGTGGTGATAGAACAAAGGAACAACAGGATCCTAACTGGTGTTGCTCTAATCAACTTTAACATCCATCATGACATTTAAATAATCATAACCATAGGGAGCATTTGATTTCACATCAAGACTTAACATATTAGAAATTTTAAACTTGCTACGACGAGGAGCTTGGAGCTAGCATTGTGGGCAGCATGACCATATTCAACAACAAAACATGTCTACACTAGCTAAACCATTCTTTAGAATTTAAAAACAAGTCATAGGATTTTGAGGTTGTCCGTCTAGTGCGACATAAATCCTTNATTAGAAATTTTAAACTTGCTACGACGAGGAGCTTGGAGCTAGCATTGTGGGCAGCATGACCATATTCAACAGCAAAACATGTCTACACTAGCTAAACCATTCTTTAGAATTTAAAAAACAAGTCATAGGATTTTGAGGTTGTCCGTCTAGTGCGACATAAATCCTTAACTTTTCTTTAGGCTTTTGTATGACCCTGTGTTGAGCTCACTTTTGGTTGAGGTTTAGTTTTTCCTCTTTAGTAGCCTAGGGTCTAGCAATAAGATTTTCCTGTTGACTATTCCTAGAAAACTAGAAAAGGAATCCTCACCTTTAAAAACTCTAAACTCTTCTGTGCTCAATTTGAAGTTCCATATAATGGTCCTAACTTCTAGCATTTAGTAGGTTGGGCCACTATAGAGGAAGCTCAATGGGAGTCCTCATATGACAACTTGGCCTTAAGGTTGACCCTGAGTGTTGGTCTGGAGCTAGTTCACTTACTTTCACACACTTGCACCACTTTCACTCACATCCCTCAAACCCAGATTTGTTGACTTTGATCCCTTGATCTTTTGGGAAACTCATGTAGATGGTCCCCTAGACCCACTGACCCTAGGCTGGGGTTTAGCTAAGATCAGTACATAGAGAACCTAATTGGGGATTCCATTGGTCCATAGCTAATATAAGGTGGTTGGCAACCCAATTCTACCAAAATATCCAACTTGGCCTTTTAACCCCAAATTACCTAAATGCCCTTGAAACCTTAAATTTGACCAAAATTCTCAAATTCATCCAAAATACCTAAACTTAAGCATATTGAAATGAGTTTGTTGAACTTAAGCATAAGGCATATTGGGCGATTAAAAGTTCAATTATAATTTGAAAGATGTTGGTGAGAAAAGATTGTTACAATTAAATGAGCTTGAAGAGATAAGGAATGAGACTTATGAAAGTGCCAAAATTTATAAAGAAAAGATGAAAATGTGGCATGATCAAAGGATTCTTACTAAAAATTTTCAGCCAGGGCAACAAGTTTTTCTATATAATTCAAGGTTAAGATTATTTCCAGGCAAAATTAAGTCCAGGTGGATGAGCCCATTTATTGTGATTAAAGTTTATCCTTATGGAGCTGTAGATATTAAAGATCCTAAGTCTGAGAAAATATTTAAAGTTAATGGGCATAGACTGAAACCTTATTTTATAGGGGATCAACATAAGTTTAATGATGGAATGATGTTGGGTCAACCATAGTAAGCACTGATTACATGGGGCTGACGACGTAAAACCAAGCGCTTTGTGGGAGGCAAGCCATATTTATCAGTGTGTTTTTATTTTAATTGTTGTTTTAAGTGTGATTAAGAAAATTTAGGGTAGTATTTTTGAGAATATTATGTGTTAGTATTGATTTGAAGACTTTATTTAGTGATCTAGACATGTTAAAATGAGAATTTGGACTTTAAGTTGACTATTGCAAAAATGTGCACTGCTACTTAAGCCCCAAATCCGACGCTTAAGTGCGACAGTTTAAGAAAATGTGCAAAATTAATATTCTAGATGGGAAAACCACCTAAAAGTTAGCAAAAACGTGCCAAGGCAGTTTCTAAACATGTCTAGGAGTTATTGGAAAGATTTATGCCTATAAATAGAAGGTTTTGGAGAAGGAATTTCACCCTAGATCATTTCTAGCCCTAAAGTCTAAGAGAGGGAGAGAGTTTAAGATGATGTCTTCATGGGAGATGGATTTGAAGAATAATGAGGAGGCCATGAGGAAGAAATTCATTAGTCAAAGTGCACAAGAGATGTATAACGATTTCTTAGTTGTTAGTATTGAAGGGCTATCAGAGAAGATCAACAAAATTGAAAATACCATGTATATACTGGAGACTAAGGTATTGGAGATTCATGCACATCTTGAGCATATTGGATGGCAATTAAAAATGCAATTTAGCCACATTAGTTATATAGAGGAAGCGGATAAGGAGATGTTTCTTAAGCAAAAGTGGATTGAAGAAGATTGCATCAGAGCATGTCACCACCGTTCGTTTTATCAACTTTATATTCCAGTTGCCCCAGGAGAGACTGATGAAAGACCTGAATTTGTTCCTTCTAATGAAGAATGGAATTAAGTTCTATGTTTAAAGTTATGTTTTTGTGTGTTTAAAGATGTTGTCTTTAAGTGTTTTACTGTTTATACTTGCTTTTAGTGCTTGTGTTACTTAGGTGTTTAATTGTGAAAATTGTTAAGTGTTTGTATTTAGGAAAATTTTCTCATCCAAGAATATTTGGCATGAGAACTAAGTGTTTAAATGTATTTTTACTCGTTTGTGAATTAATATAAGTTTGTTTGTGTGAAATTTTGTGTTGTTTTAACCTCGAATTGAAATAGTTATTAAAGAGAATTTTGAGATAAAGGAGAGTTACAGGATGTTGAAAATAGTCATTTAAGTGCTATGATACCATTTAGAGGTGGTTTACTTAGGTAAATAGTGCATTTTAGTGTAATTTAAAATTTTTGAAAATCGTGCACTGACACCTAAGCGCCACATCTCATGCTTAAGTGCGAGCAAACCCGAGAGGCAGGCGCCTCAGCGCCACTTACCCGCGCTTAAGCGCCAGTTCACGAAAACCAGTTCTTGAATGGTTAAAAGTGAAAATTTGAGCNCTTACCCGCGCTTAAGCGCCAGTTCACGAAAACCAGTTCTTGAATGGTTAAAAGTGAAAATTTGAGCAAAAAATTGCCATTTTTATCCTCCTGTCACCTTCAACCTCTCAAAAACGCAATTTTAGAGAGCTATGGCACACCAATAAGTGGATATTTCTTGGTGGAATCAAGAAAAATTTGCTAGATTCGGATTTCTTAAGGTAAGAGTTTTACTTCTATGCAAAAATTTTGGATTTTCACCATGTATTTTGAGTACATTTGGAAGAATTCGAAAATTCATTATTCATGGCGAAAAATCAGGAAAAATCTATAGAAATTGCATAAGAAGTGTAGTTTAAGCTTTTAGAAGTTTAGTTTAGTGGTTTAGACTTGATTTTTGAAGTTATTATTAGAATTTATCAAATTTGTAGAATGACACAAAGAATGAAGAGAAGCAAAGGCAAAGCCCCTTTCGATTCGAGTAAATGTGTTAGTTCAAAAGCTCAAGATCGGTATAGTGATGCGCTGCAATCACACAAACTGATTCAGGAGTGATATTTTAGAAATCTGGGTGGAGATGTGGAAGATTTAAGTGTTTGCCGACAGTTGGAACAATTCTGTTGTTTCTCTGCTGTGGCAATTACAACTGTTATGAGGGAGTTCTATGCAA
>JXCR01107649.1:0-20601 GCA_002079205.1 Phalaenopsis hybrid cultivar | reverse complement strand
AAATGAATGTTATGAGAATGTCATAATTTATAAGGAGAAAATGAAAATTAGGCATGATCTGAAAATTTCGAAAAAGCCTTTTAAGTCTGGATAAGATGTTTTATTATATAATAAAAGATTGAAATTATTTTCGGGAAAACATAAGTCCAAGTGGTCAAGGACATTTTTTGAAATAAGAGTTTATCCTTATGGTGTAATTCATATTGAAGATCCTAAAACTTGGAGAATAATTAAAGTCAATGCACACATATTAGAGCTTATATAATTGGAGATAATCCTACATTTGAAGAGATCCTAATGTCAGGTCTACCAAAGTAAAAATCTTGGATATTTTGGGCTGACGAAATTAAACTAAGCTCTTTGTAGGAGCCAACCCATTGTTATCAGTGTGGTTTGATTTATTTTGTGGTTATGGTTATGATGAGTTTATGAATTGATTTAAGTTCTTACATGATTATGATCTCACAAAACATTATTATATTCATGAAAATAAGTATCAAATGAATGAAATTCAATATTTGAAAATTTTAGTTTGGTGCTATAAGGAAATACTGGCCCCATAGCGCCATAGTTCGAGTAACTCCCTTAAACAGCCCAAAATTCAGTTTTCTTCCCTCTTCTCTCTTCTTCTTTACAAAATTGTCTAGGATAGGAATGAATGCATCCCTTCCTAGTTCTTTACACTTTAGAGAGATTAGGGGGTGGAAAATTCTTATTTAGAGAGCAATAGAGAGTAGTAGGAATTGATGAATTGAAGACAAAAATTCCATGCATAAAGATGCTCAGACCCACTTCCATGAATATCTTGCACTAAGTTTGGAGCATATTATAAACAAACTTAGAATTATTGAAGAGGATTTTTCTCATCTCCACAATAAGATAAGTGACATGTATCATCAGTACGAGCACTTGAAGTGGCAGTTGAAACTCCAATTCAACCACATGTCATGCTTTCAAGATTATCAAGTAAGTATGTATAGCAACAAAATATGGATTGATGATAAGGTTGCTCAATATTTCCCTCGTGATCCATTCTATCATCTTTCTGGTCATGCCTATTTAGAAGTAGAAAAAGTGGGGTATAGACAACATTGAGCTTAATTACTCTTAATTGTTTTTGTGAAAATCTTGTTGTATTGAGTGTTTATTGTGTTGTGCCAGCTTCGTTCTTCATAGTGACTCTAGAAACTCTGTATGTTTGTTTAAGTGTGAATTGATATCCAATATGTCCTTGTTATGTTATATGTATTAAAATTATTATTAATATAAGAAAATAAGTTTTGTTATAGTGTGAAAAGTTGGTCTTACGTGCATAAAAATTGAAGTTGCACACTTAAAATTTTGGAATGTTGGAAAACTCAAAACTATTTAAATGGTCATTAAAACTGAAATATTAAAGTCTATAAAATCTTTTTTTTTCTTTAATCTTCTAAAATATACAAAAATTTATAAAATCTGGATAGTTTGAATTGTGCCATAGCGCCTATTGGGCGCTATAACGCCACTCATCAGACAAAGCATGGTGCATAGTGCCAAAACTCGGCCCTATAACACTGGATCGAATGAATTTTTTAGCACCAAACTGATCAGTTTTCAACATTTTTCTCCTTGGTTCATCTCCAACCTCCTTTATTTCACAACTTTTCTCCCCTAGGACTTGGATTTATACTTTATTAGCTTGGAGTTGAGGTTTCAAACTCTAAATTTCATCTTCTCTTGGTAAGATCTACAGTTTGGTATTAAAACTTTTAGGCTCATCATGAATTTCTTCCACAATGTAGTTATGCCAAAAATTTCAGATTTTTGATGAAAATAGTAAGAAATCAATGGATGAATGATTAAATTGTTTAAAATGTGTTTGTAGAAGCCTTATAGAGTTATACTTTAATCTCATCATAATTTTATCAAATGTTTTTTAAATTACACATGGCTTTTAAAATGAAGAGAGAAAGGGGACAACCTAGCTTTTCTAGTGATAGATTGTCTAGTCCTAAAGCCCATGATAGATATGGAGATTTGTCATCTAAGAAATTGATTGCAGAGCAAAGTATTCTTTGTCAAGGGGAAACTATTGAATATCTAGGTTCTGAAACAGTGGGAGAATTTCTGCTACTCTGCCATTGTTGTGATTTCAGTGGTCCATGAGTCTAATGCAAATCTTCATGATGAATCTAATGACTTGGTTTGAGTTCTTGAGTAGTATGTGGATATTAGCCAAATTCGGATCAATTACATTTATCAGTTGCATAGTGCTCCTACTTGCTTTTATTCTAAGTTCAATCCTTCTGATATTAAATTGGATTAGATCATGGAATTCCTGACCAGTGGAAATGGTGTTTGGAAGACAAAGAATTTAATGCAGGTAAATTTTCCGTTTTCAAAGTTAAATGTTCATTCTCGTGCATGACATTATTTTAATTCTGGTATATTGCTTCAAATAAACCATATTAGTAAGGTAACTTGAGAACGAGACATTTTGAAGTATTGATTTTATATGAACAAACCTATTGACATTGACTCTTCAATTTACAAGAGTATGATTATTTCTTCTAGAAGAGGAACTACTGGAAGTATGAATTTACCTTCTCTTATTTTCATCCTATGCATTCAATCTGGAGTTAAGCATGAGAAATGGGAGGAAATGTTACCACCACATAAGCCTATTCGAAAATGAATTTGAAAATTTATGGAAAGCATACTGGTCCTAGATCTAGGAGTGGAGTGATATTCCTTCTACATCATCTTCTAGACCTTCTCCTCTGGTACTTTTTCACTAGATACTATAATGGAGCAATTAGTTGAACAACAAGGTGACATTTTGACATTACGAAATCAGGTGAAGGTTTTAGAAGCACATATGGACCACAATGATGAGCATATTCAGAGGAGAGTAAAATTTGATATTGCTTATCATGAGTCTACAAAGAGATATATGATGGGTGATCATTTAGTGGAATTTCCCAAATCCCCTACTTTTACACCATATCAGAGTAAAGAAATGGGTGAAGATGCAGATCTTTGTGTTGGTGAAGATTATGATGATGATGATGATGATGATGCGGTGGAAGATGATTAGTTTGTTGTTTTTCTTCTATCTTTTGCTCTTGTATTTAGATTTTCTCTGTTGTTAGTTATGTGTTGTACTTTTGTTGAAGTTTTATGATTATACTTTGTTTAGTATTGGGGTGTATATTTGTATTAAACTATAGTATTGCATTTCTTTTCATTCTACTATTTATTGTTTACTGTTTTTGCTTCAGTTATAAATTATGATTGTGCTAGAGTAGTCTTTTACTTGTGCTTTTAATGTTATACATGCTAATTTTAGATTTATTATTGCTCAACACCTACTTCACTACTAGTACTTGTATTGTTGTCCGGGTAATGACTTTTAAATTTTTCTATTTCTTTACACTTATTATGAACTGAACTGCTTTAAATTAATTAAAATTTTAAGTTTGGGGGAGGGAAAAAAACCTTTTGAAACTTAACCTTTTTTGTCCTCAATAAACTGTATTTTTAAAATTATTTTAACAAAACCTCTAGTATTTTTGGTTAGGTTTATATATTTATATCTTTGATTTAATAAATGATATAATATACTTGAATAAATTTTTTAATGATGAAGGTTTGTTCTAGAGTTGAGATATTTTGTAAAAGAGTATAAAGTTATGCTTTTACTATTTATAGTAAAGAAAATTGTATATTCAAAATTATTAAGGATTTTAGTTTTTGTACTTAGAAAAGAAAGAATTTTTACTGAATGAAAAATCTTTTTAGGCTAATACACATTTATGAAGGAAATGTGGGAAGTTCTTAACTTTATGAAAAGGATGGTGGAGATCAAAATCATTAAAGGTTATCCAGATATCTCAATCCTCACATAACATGAAAAGAAAAAAAAGATTGAAAATGAAACTAAAAGAAAAAGAAAAGAAAAAGCAAAAGAAAGAAAGAAAATATGTGCGGAGAAGCTTGAGGAAATGCCTAATTAAAAATTGTTTCACTTTAATGAGCTTATGGAAAGGGACTTATTTAAATTTCTGGACTTATTTTTAAAGTATTATCATCTTTACTAGTAGAGCTCTCATGAACTTCTTTTTCTTGTAATTCTTCTAAGCATCCTTCGTATGACAAATTACAATTATTCTTCAAATGAATAGGAAATTAGAACTCTTAGACTTGACTACTAAATATTCTTACATTTTAGTTTTAACATGAGTTTTTAAAATTTTTTCTAAAGCCTTACTATTGCATTTATAAGACAAAAGGAAATGAAATCTTTAAGTAAAACTCACTACCATAAGTTATAATTTTTATAGATTAAAAAGGATATAATTGATAACAAGAAACGTTTATGTTTTGGGGAATTGATACACCTAAAAAAAATTTTTTTTGGTTTACATTTCAGGTTCAATTTATGCCTATTTTTTATGATATTGCAGTCTAAAGAAAGGTATTTCTCATGTTTTTTGTTTCAGGTACATGGAATGGACATTTGAAGAAAATGATGAGAAGATGGAGCAAAAATGGATGCTTTTGTATGGAGCCATAGCTCCACCCTTGGTGCCCTAGCGCCAATAGATGGGATGAATGGGCGCTATAACACCAGTAACCAACTTTTTAGAATATCCATTGATTTTGGCTTAATTTTGAAGGGGTGTTTGAAGCGACTCTTTGTGATTTGTAGTTATCTATTAATAAGGCCAAATTTTAGATGAAATGTGACTCTTTTTAGAGTCATTTTGGGGACATCTTAGAGAGTTCGGTTGGCGTCTAGTGTGTGTGTATGTGTGAATGAGAGTCTTTATTTTTTTGTAAGAGTTTGGAGATTTTCTTCAAAGAAACTTTAGAATTTTCTTAGGGTGAAGGCATAATGATAATTATCTTGTATTTTTGTTTAAGTATTTATTGTAAGACTTGGATTTCAATACAAATTGAGTGTTTTTTTTTATTTCCATGAATTCTGAGTAGTTCCGTTTCTTTCTTCTTGCATGTAGAATGAAAATAATGTAAAGATTTCTTTTTATTTTTAAAACATTGTGATGGTTTTTTCAACAATTCTATGTTGACTTCACAAACTGGCTATTTGTATCTATAAAATCCTTTTTAAAACATAATGATCTGGGAGGGCTATGATTTCACCAACTAGTGCATACAACATTTCATCTTTGGTGGCGTAGCAGAGATCACTTGAGAGGAGTGCAAATAAATAGGGAGATAAGCTTTGATGGGTGCAAAATTGATGTTTTCAAGGTGATAGACTAGATTCTTATATATATTTTATCTAGAGTTTTGATCATAAGGTTCTCTAGTAGGTCCTATAAAGAGGGTACAGTAAGTAATCTGGAAGTGAGAGGCCAGAATCTACTTAGCACTACTACACAAGTTACTCAGAAACTCTAGGTTAGCTAATGTTCTTTGCAAGCACCGAGATGGGGTAAATAATATCAATGCTCCTATTTGTAACAATACAACATTTCATTCAATTCCTACACTTATTAACATCTTTTTGCAAGGGGAAATACCTTTACATAATATTTCAAACTCTCTTTTAATATCATTTAAACAATGTTAGTCTTTTAACCTTTATCAGTGTTTTAATCTCTATTTTACTATCTTCATAAATTTAGTGTTAAACTGTTACTAATATTTCAAAATTATTTTCCTTTTGTAATATCTATAATTTAAATAGGTGTTTTTCAAGTCAATATTATAGAATTTTGACCTTCCTCGTGGGAGCGATATTGGGGTTTTTATGGAAAGTTTTATTTTACTTGAGACGATATGTATACTTACGTACTATGCCTGTGTGATGTTTTATTATTTATTTTCATTTATTTACACTATTCACCAAATATAATTTGGGCCAAGTTTTTTTCAAACATTTGGAGTTAATGAAATCTTCGTAGTTGCGGTTTGGATCAACGATTCAAAACTAGGGAGAAATATTAGGAAAATTAGAAAACAGAAAAGACTTCATTAACTTATTGAAGAAATGACAGGTACTCAACAGAAAAATTTTAATTATGAAATATTCGATAAAGAACATCCAATTGCACATTGACCACTAAGGGATTACTCTAATCCTACGACAGATGAAATTCACTTAAGTATACAAACACTTACCATTTAAGCTAACACATTTAAACTGAAACTATGTATTATCCAAATGGTGTAGAACAACCTATTTGGGGGAACTCTATCTAAGGTTCTAAATTAACACTTATCAAGTTTCTTATAACTCTGCATCACATTTAGATATAATGGTGTCTTGAATGACACTGTCAGACTTAAGCTTTCTTCCTATTCCCTAAGGAATAAGGCTAATATGTGATTAAATTCATTAGTACCTAGATTGATCTAAACTTGGGAAGACTTAGCCAAAAATTCCTAACCAAATACTTCCCTCCTTCAAGAAATGTTAAACATAGAAATTCTATTACTTCATTTTGCTAGTATGAATGCGAGTCAATATATGAAGCATGAGAAAAATTTAAGGAGCTTCACAGGAAGTGTTCAAATCTTCATTTACTCAATTAGTTAATTGTTCAAAGTTTTAATAATGGTTTAGTATGATCTCTTTGATCTATTATTGAATCTACCACTGGTGGTTCACTCATGTCAAAGCCATTCAACAAAAGTTGCTCTTTAATTGAAGAGATGGGTACAAATAACTTTCAAGGGCCTTCTGAAAAGGTAAACCAAAGAATGGTAGCCAGTATACTTAATATGGATGTGCTTTCAATTCTTACTTCTCAAGTTGCATTAATATCTAGGAAGCTAGATCAATTTGGAATGATCCAACCTTAATTTTTTTAAGTAATTGAGGAAAATTCATTTAGAAAGATCGTTGATTCTTTCACTTCATCATTTCAGACCTTAAATGCAATTAACAAGACCTAACAACTCTTATTCCAACTTTTATAACCCAGGTTGGAGGAACCACCTAAAATTTCACTCGAATAATAATTCTTGTAAGGTAAACCAAAAATGGGGAATAATTAAGGAAACCCTTTGGGAAATTAGAATAATCAAGATAGTACCTACTATAGAGCTTCTTGTCCACTAGGCTTTAACAATAATCCACAATTTAAAGAAAATAAGTTATATTTGCATGAGGTTGTGCTGCAAATGTGAAATCAACTACAAAGTCAAGGTGAGACAATCAGGAATATACAGAACCAACTAGGACAAAAATTCTAACTCACTTAGAATTCAACACTAAGGAACTATTCCTAGAAACACTGAGATAAACCTTAAGGAGAAGAATAGCGAGCACATTAAAGCTATTTAAAGTAGAGTGAGAAAGAGTTGGAGGAGGTAGATTAAAAAGAGATTGAGGTTGAAAAAGAGAAAGTGAAGATTGAAAAAACTCATGAAAGTGTTTCTAAGGATTTAGAAAAGTCAATCTCGCCAATTAATGTTAATTGAGAGAAACAATCACCTCCATTCCCTCAATAACTTTGACAGCAGAAGTTGGATCAAGAATTTTGAAAATTTTTAAATGTATTTAAAAAGTTAACCATTATTACTTCTTTTGCTGAATCTCTAGAGAAAATGCACAATTTTGAAAAGTAGATGAAGAATATTCTCTATAAGAAAAGGAAGTTTGGAGATCTTGAGACTGATGCACTTAGTGAGGAGTGTAGCGCTATATTTTAGAAAAAAATTTCTGAAAAACATAAGGATCCTGGGAGCTTCACTATTTCTTGTGAAATTGGAGAAAATTTTTTTGTGAAAGCTTTATGTGATCTTGGTGCAAATATAAATCTTATGCCTTTATCAACTATTAGATGGGTGGGATTAGGAGAAGTTTCTTGAACTACTGCAACCCTTCAGTTAGTTGATCGGTCAATCACTTATTCAAAGGTGGTTATATAAGATGTATTAGTTAGTGGATAAATTTATCTTCTCTATTAACCTCTTCGTGTTAGATATAGAGGAAGATGAAAAAAATTAAATTATTTTAGGGAGACGTTTCCTAGCTACTAAACATGTTATGATAGACAATCGAAAGGGATAGTTAACTATGAGAGGGAATGATCACGAAATTACATTTAATGCTCTTAGATATATAAAATATCCCGTTAAAAGAAATGAAGAAGTATGTTCTAGGATGTCCTTGATTGATTAATTGTGTAGTATCCATTTTTGAAAAAGTTACGAAGTTGAAATGTTGAACAGAAGTTAAATAATGATAAAGACATGGATTCTCAAGATGAGCTGAAGTTCGAGCGTACTGAAGATTCAAAATTTTTTCAGGAGAGGTTTGAAATTTTAGATACTAATGAAGCAGTAAATCTATTATTCCTTTTATTGAGGGGCCTCCTAAACTTGAAATGAAGTTACTTCTTACACATTTAAAATATGCTTAATTAAGGTACTCGTCTACTTTACCAGTCATCATATCCTAAGATTTGACTCAATAACAAGAGGATAAATTAAGGGAAATTATGAGGAATTATAAGAAAGCTTTTAAATACACCTTAGATATTATTAAGTGAAATAATCCTTCTATTTTTGTGCATAGAATCTTGATGGAAGATAATCATAAACCTTAGCGAGATCATAAAAAGAGATTAAATCCAATTATGGAAGAGTTGGTGAGGAGAGATTATTGTAATTAAATGAACTTGAGGAAAATTTGAATGAATCTTATTATGTGCAAATATTTATAAAGAGAGAATGAAAAATTGGCATGATTGAAAGATTCGTTAGAAAAATTTTGAACCTGGACAAAAGGTTTTACTATATATTACAAGATTGAAACTCTATTCAGGAAAACTTAAGTCAAGGTGGTCGGGGCCATTTATTGTAATTAATGCTTACCCTCTTAGTACAACAAATATTAAAGATCCTAAAAGTGGAAGAATATTTAATATTAACGGAAGAAGCCTTAAACTTTATATAGGTGGAATAAAACCTATAATCAATGACGTTCTTATGTTGGGTCAACTAAAGTAAATATTTTGATTCGTCAGCTTGACGACGTTAAACCAAGATTTTCTTGGGAGGCAACCCAAGATTTGTATTATTGTATGTGTTTGTATTTTTAGTGAGTGGTGATGTTTTTGTTGTGGATTGAATTTTTTATTTATTTTTGCTTTGATTGTAGTAAGCCATGTGAGATTGTGAATCCATAGCCTTCTCGTTAAGACTGGATTATAGAATGGTTTTAGAGGTAGTAGGATCAATGTTATCCTAAACGCTTTACTTCTTAACCGAGCTTAGGTCTATCCGGAGTCATGCTAGATTTAGTCTTTGGATGGGTCCATGTCAATTCTATTACTTCCTTTATCTGACCATATTTTTCATTAGAACCTGATTGTAGATGAACATGTGGATGATCTTTTCATTATTTTTATTTACTATTAAAACTGAATGTTTTAGGGATGAGGAAAATCTTGAGCTTGGCAACACATATGCTAGCGTATTGGGAACAATCTTGTCCATGGGTTTGACCATAAAAAATTATCTAAAAGCACTCATTTGATATTTTAACGTAGTTTCCGTTAAATATTAAAAGTAATAAAAGGAGGTGAGATAAAAAGTTGGATGAGATAAATTATATGATCTATTGGGTTTCTGTGTTTTCTAGTGTGAAGTAAGACTTGGAGAGGATCAATATAGTCAGTTGAAATGATTTAAACCAAATTTGGAGCATGCACTAAGGCATTGAGACCCCTGACATTAAAAAGCCAGTAGACAAACTGTCACCTAGGCACTAAAGACCCTATGCTAAGATGGTGCAACCCAAGCCACTTGGGGCCCATATTGTAGCACTTTGGGGTCGGAGTTTCCAGCTCAAAAAAAACCAGCCCGATAACCTCAGTTTAGGTCATTTGCATTAGATTTTCTACTCAACTCTTTTGGAGAGAATTTTACACCATACATATTATTCATTTCTCTTTCATTTTGGATCAATATTGTAGCATTAGAAGCATGGAACTCCTCTTGCAACTCTAACACTCTGTACTTTTAAACTTGCATTTCCTTCATCATCAAAGAAATTTTCATATTTTTTGGTTTAACAGTGAAAGAGAGGAACTTGTTGGGGGAGAGATTGATTTATCTTTTGATTAACACATTGTGTACATCTACATTTCATTTTAAGCCTCAGTTTGTCAACATTTTAATTTAGAACTACCTTTGGTGGATCCCAAAATCGAAAGATCGAAGCAAAAAAGCTCCATTGATCAGAAAAAATTCATTAACTCCAAAGCTCAGGAACAATTATGAATTTCTTCTATCAAAGAAGCTTATTGTCAAATGGGTTTGATTAGCCTAATTGTCAGGTGGTGAGCATGATTGTTTCTCGTCACAGGGGAGGATTATATTATACTACTGCTATAGCAATAATTTCTGTAGTTTGAGAGTTTTATGGAAAAATTTCTTAGGCTATTGAGGACTCAATCTTAGTGATGGAAAATTGAATGGATATCTCCCATTCACACATTAATGCTCAATTTTCGTTGGGTGATATCTTTTGAAGTTACTATTTTAGCTTTGTTCCCACTAAATTTGAGTTGGATGATATCATCAGATTTTAACAAATGGTAGGGGAGAGTCGATGGTGAGAAATGATCATAAAATTAATTTTTCTTTTCCCATCTCACTACACCATCCAAATCCTGACACTAATTTATCTCTATCAATTGTCTTCCTTCCACTAATCTGGATCAGGTGACCCAAGAAAGAGCTACCCTAAACTACTGTATTTAGACAATGAAGTCTATTGCTGTTAGTTCTGTGATTTATCATTCTATTGCTAATGCTTCAAAGAGTGGATCTACTCTAGGGTTAGGACACCCATTTCTTATTCTTACCCTTTGCCAATAGTTTGAAATTAGTTTTGAGCCTTGAGAGGAACTTCTTCACCCATTGAAGCCCATCAGTAAAGAAAACATAATTTTATATGATAAATATGTTATCTTCGGGTGTGGTGAGATTTCTACTCAGGATCCTTCTTCTTGACCATCTACCTCTTATTCTCACTCTATGCCTTCCATGAGCTTAGCTTGCATGTATGAGTGATTGAAGATTATAGAACATGATCATGCCATTATGAAAACTCAAGCATATGATAATTCAGTTTATTTGGTGCATCTAGATTGGCTAATGATGCATCAAAGTGATCACAAAGAATGTTTTTATGCTACTTAGCTCGAGATGTATGAGCAATATTAGTGGATTGGAAGTGATAAATTAGTGGGGTTTCTTGCATAATTTTGCGCAGGATCACTAGTGTTTTGTCCGGAACTAGAGACTGAATAGGAAGTAAATTATGAGACGATTAATCCGTAATAATAGTCTTATCATTCTCATCTTCAATGGCTGGGAACTTCTGGGTTGGGTCCAAAGGCTTCCAAGGTAGAAGTACTTCTTCTCAATTCTCATAAGTTACTTGGAACTGACTATAGAGTAAGAAGNCTTCTCAATTCTCATAAGTTACTTGGAACTGACTATAGAGTAAGAAGATTGTTGAAGGATGTCCAAGCCCATAAGTTGATCAATGAACGATCAGGCCCAAAACAGACTTCACAATTATCGATCCAATATCAATCGACAGTCCCATTTGAATACAGTAACTCAGAATAGCACTTTCTTTAGTAACTTTACCGATCCTCATTGTCGATCATAGTTATGTAGAAATGAAGAAGTACCAGTGTTTAGAAATGGGGTTTATAAGTGCAGCAGAGAAACTAACATTCCCGTTCTCTCATTTCCCAGTCTTCAGTCTTGTCCGTCAAAAATTGGTAAATCTCATTCATTAGACTTCTTGTCTGGATGAAGTTAGAATAATGGCAGGCAGGAACATTTTCGATCATATATAACTCATTAATCCATGCAGGAGTAAAACTTATCCAGTTGCCTCGCACATAGATGAGTCCCTGGTTGATTCCATGCAAATTAGCATAAAAATCCTTCACCACAGGAACGACTACGGCAGTAGTAGTGTAGCACAACACTTCCCATTATCGTCCCACCATCATCCCTTCAATTAGCGTTGAAGGATTGTTAAATCCTCGATTCACGAATCCACTTTCTTTAATTAATCTCCTCTTTGTCAGCACTTTGTTGAAGATTTGTTGCGCCTCAGAACTAATGAACTTTCTCCAATTAAACACTTAAAATCTAGGATATTCAATGGAATTGAAGCCATAGGGATAAATTTTATGGAGTTTCAATTCATTTTTGGGTAATATGAATTGAAGAACCGAGTTTGGAAGTTTATAAGGACTAAATCTCGCATAAAACTGCCAAAAACTGATATTTCAAAGTCCAGAAATTGTCATCTCGCCGTTCTCACCGTCAGCGGCGTCGATGGCACCATCGGAAAGCCTTGAGAATTAATTGTCTAGGCTCTCGGGTAAAACCCGCCGTCGATGCCCAAAGCAAAAGTTTCACAATTTTGCTCTGGTCTGAATGTGTTCCAATTTTCTCTATAGATCCAATTTTTATGATGATTCAAGGGTAAATATGAGTAGTAAAGTTCAATACTACCACAAACTAACGATAGTTTCAAACAAAAACACTATAATCACAACAAAATAAAGATAATTATGGGTTGCCTCCCATATAGCGCTTGGTTTAACGTCGTCAGCCCGACCTATTTAGATATTATTCAGGTTGACTGACCATTAAAATCTCTTTAAATTTTGGTCTTTTACCCTCAAAATACGATTTTAATCTGTGTCCATTTACTTTAAATCTATTCCAAGTCTTTTGATCTTCAATTTCAATAGCTCCGTAATTATAAACTCGAGTCATAATAAAGGTTCTTAACCAACGATACTTCAATTGAAAAGCAAAACTTCTTATCCTGGTTCAAAGTTCTTCTAGTTAATCTTCCGATCATGCCATAACTTTAGTTTCTCTTCATAAATTTTGTCGTCATCATAAGATTCATTTCTTAAATCTTTCAATTCATTCATTTATAACAATCACTTCCCACCAGCATCTTTCAAATTATAATTGAAATCTTTAATTGTTTAATATGCTTTATGCTCCAATTCTACTGATAAGTGACAAGTCTTTTCAAAAATCAACTTGTAAGGAGTCATTTCAATAGGAGTTTTATAAGCAGTCCTGTAAGCTCATAATGCAGTATCCGGTCTAGTAGACCAATCTACTCTACTAGGGTTTACAATCTTCTTCAGTATTTGTTTACTCTCTCTATTAGAAACTTCAGCTAACCTACTGGTCAGAGGGTGATAGGAAGTAGAGATTCTATGAATAACATTAAACTTTTCTGCCAATCTCTAAATGTATTTATTCCCAAAATGGAATCCTCCATCAGTGATATGTAATTTCGGCATTCTACATCAAGTGAAAATGTTTTTCATTAAAAATCTTGAAACACTTTTAATGTCGCGACGAGGTAAAGCTTATGCTTCAATCCACTTTGAAATGTAGTTTACCGCAACAAATATGTATAAGCTTCCAGATGAAGGAATAAATGGACCGATGAAATCTAATCCCCAAACATCAAAAATCTCAACTTCTAACATGAAATTCAGAGGCATTTCTTTTCTTCTAGATATATTGCCTATTCGTTGGCATCGATCACAAGTTTTTATCTATCTGTAAACATCTTTATAGAGAGTTGGCCAATAAAATCCAGCTTGTAAAATTTTTTAAGCAGTTTTATCAGTTCCAAAATGTCCTCCAATATCAGAAATTTCATTTCTAAATAATTAGTTCTGTTTCTTCATAAGGTACATATCTTCTCATAATAAGATCCTTAAATTGTTTATATAAATAAGGCTCATCCCAAAAATATTCTTTCGCATCACGAATGAATTTTCTTTGTTGTTGTAATGTCAGCATTGGTGGCAAAATATCACTTATAATATAATTAACAATATCAGCATACCATGATATTTTTCACTCATTAATATTATAGAGTTGTTCATCAGGGAAACTGTCCGTAATTTCATTATTGTGTCACATAATTCATGATATTCTAATCTCGACAAATGATCAACAATTTGATTATCAGTTCCCTTTCTATCAACAACCACAAAATCAAATTCTTGCATCAAAAGTATCCATCTAATTAACCTAGGTTTGACATCCTTCTTTTGCATCAGATATTTAATAGCAGAGTGAGCAGTCTGCACAACACATTTAGTCTCAATTAAATAAGATCTAAATTTGTCAAAAGCATACACAATAGCTAGTAACTCTTTTTCAGTAACAGTGTAGTTAATTTGAGCATCGTTAAGAGTTGTACTAGCATAGTATATAAATTTAAAAATCTTATCATACCTTTGTCCAAGAACAGCTCCAATAGCATAATCACTAGCATCACACATCAGTTCGACTTGCTTCTCCTAGTTAGGCGAAACTATTATAGGGGTTGTTGACCAAAGAAAAATATGTTGAGATTTTCATACATATTTTACACTGATTTTGATGATATTACACTTTAAAGAAAGGTAATTTTAATGTTTTGTTGCAGGTTTGTTGAATTACGGTCATTGGAGCAAAAAGATGCGAAGAGGAGCGAATTTGGAGCAAAAAAGACCAAATATGAAGATTTGATCTTTGGTGCCGACGGCACCATCGACCCCGCCGACGGCCAAATTTTCCCGAGAGTCTAGAATTAATTAATCGAGAAGGCCGTCGATGGAGCCATCTAGTATGGAGACTGTGAGAACGACGGTTCTCTCAATAGAAGCATTTAATGTGGACAATTTTTGAAGGGACGCTTAGATAACCCTTGAAAACTCTTGTACAAATTTAAGAGAAACATTTTGGAGTCCAAAAAGAGGGGAGTCTAGAGAGTCTAGAGAGTCTAGTGTGTCTAGAGAGTGTTGAAAGATCTTTGGGTGTTAAGGGGAGTGTAATTTAGGGTCAGGTATTGTGAGGAATTCTTCAAGAGATTGTAAGAGTGGAAGGAAAGTGAGAGATTTCTTTCTCCTTGCTACTTCAAAGGAGAATTCTGTGTGCTGTAAAGAAAGAAATAGATTCAGAGGAACTTTGAGGAGTTACTTGGGGAGGAATTCGAGATAAGTTGAATTTACTTATTGTAGTTGTATGACTTTGCTTTTATATATTAAATCTAAGTTTTTTCGTATCTTCTCCATGAGTTCTGAGTAGTTTTCTATGTCTTTCTCTTTATCTTGAGATTTTGTGAAATGATGATTTGAATTGGTTGTGACATGAGAATGTTAAAGAAGTTGTGATGATCTTTTCACTTTAATCTTAATTTACTTTCAATATAGCCAATTGATTTATTAAAATATGTTGAGTTTTACAACTAAAGTGAGGATTACATCCAAGATTTAAGGAGGTCAAAGTTCTTAAAAGTTGGGTGTAAATAAATAGGGAAATAAAAGTTATCGGGTGTAAAATTGGAGATTTTAGAGTGACAAAATAAAATCCTCAATTTGGTCCTATCGTTTGAGTGCTGAAGTGTAGATGTTAGCCCTAAGGCGAGGGGAATGTGGGAGCTCCGAAGTGAGAGCCGGTATCCTTCCATCATAGCCGCAGATTTAGTAACCAAGCATAGGAATAATCAATGTTCTTTATGCTTGGTCCAAAAGGTAAAGAATATGTATGCTCCTATTTAGCACAATACAATTTGAACTGATTCAATTTATCCATTCACTTAAATTTCTTGAAAAGGAGAATGATGCTTTCTTATACATTGAACTTCACATTAGAAACTTTATTAGTAGAATTAGTTAATTAGAGTTTATTAAAATTATATTTTTATTTCAATTTCCTATTAATGAGAAATATGCAATTTGAACTATATTGTTGTGATTAAGTATTAATTTTTTAAATCTTAGTTCATAGCCTCTAATATTACTCCCTGTGGGATCGATATCAGGACTCCATTAGAGTTTTGTATTACTTGAGCAATACGTATAATTGCATTGATAAGTGTTACTTTGAAATTATTGAATATTTTATAAACATCTTTATCAAATCTATAATTGTTATCAAGTTTTTGGCGCCGTTGCGGAGAATTTAAATCTTCTAGCAGCACTATCAAATTCATGTATTTTTAAGCACATATAAAGTCGCTGTCAAGTTTTTGGTGCTGTTGCCGGGGAGTTAAAATTAGATTTAAAAAAAAACCATAATTAGAGTAACAGACAAATTAAGATTATTAGAAAACTTTTACAAATTGCAACTTTATTTTCATATTTAGTTAACTATTTTTCTATGTACTGATTTCAATTGTATGCGTAAATTTGAACTTGAAAATCTTATACCCTAAGATTTAGAATTAGAATGTACTGTTAGGAGAATTAGAAAACTAAGAAAATAACCTAGAAATCTTGACACAATGGAAAACAATGTGAACAATCAAGGAATAGAAAAAGAACATCAACCGAAATCTCTATGAGATTATGCAAATCCTATAACACATGAAATTCACTTATCTATCCAAAATCTGGATGTTGCTGCTAATTCATTTGAGCTCAAACCTGCTATTATCCAAATGGTACAAAATAATCAATTCGGTGGTACACCAAATAAAGATCCTAATTTACATCTCGCTAGTTTTTTAGAACTTTGTGCTACCTTTAAATATGGCAGAGTTTCGAACGATGCTGTTAAACTCTGAGTTTTTCCTTTTTCACTTAAGGATAAGGCTAAGATGTTTTAGCACCAGAATCTATTAGAACTTGGGGAGAACTTTCACAGAAATTTCTATCCAAATATTTTCTTAGACTTATGCTTTTTCCTTTTTCACTGAGGGATAAGGCTAAGATGTGGTTAAATTTGTTAGTAGTCTTAGACTTTTTCCTTTTTCACTGAGGGATAAGGCTAAGATGTGGTTAAATTTGTTAGCAAAGTTAGACTTTTTCCTTTTTCACTTAGGGATAAGACTAAGATGTGGTTAAATTTGTTAGCACATGTTAGACTTTTTCCTTTTTCACTGAGGGATAAGTCTAAGATGTGGTTAAACTCGTTAGCACCTGGATCTATTAGAACTTGAGGAGAACTTTCACAGAAATTTCTATCTAAATATTTCCCTCCATCCAAAACTACTAGAACTTGGGGAGAACTTTCACAAAAATTTCTATCCAAATATTTCCCTCCATCCAAAACTATTAAGAACTTGGGGAGAACTTTCACAGAAATTTCTATCCAAATATTTCCCTCCATCCAAAACTGCTGAACTTAGAAATGACATAACATCAAACTTGGGGAGAACTGTTACAGAAATTTCTATCCAAATATTTCCCTCCATCCAAAACTGCTAGAGGGGAGAACTGTCACAGAAATTTCTATCCAAATATTTCCCTCCATCCAAAACTGCTAAACTAAAAATGACCTTTCACAGAAATTTCTATCCAAATATTTCCCTCCATCCAAAACTGCTAAACTTAGAAATAACATAACATCAAAGGCTAAGATGTGGTTAAATTTGTTAGCACCAGGATCTATTAGAACTTCGGGAGAACTTTCATTTTTTCACTTAGGGATAAGGCTAAGATGTGGTTAAATTCGTTAGCAGCTGGATCTATTAGAATTTGGGGAGAACAAATTTCTATCTAAATATTTTCCTCCATCCAAAACTGCTAAACTTAGAAATGACATAACATCATTTTATCAGATTGATGGAGAGTCGATATATGAAGCTTGAGAGAGATTTAAAGATCTTCTTAGAAAGTGTCCACATCATTTGTTACCAGATTGGTTGATAATTCAAAATTTTTATAATGGATTAGTGGGATCTCTTAAATCAATTATAGATGTTGCGGCTGGTGGTTCTTTAATGTCAAAACCTTTTGATGACGCTTATTCGTTGATAGAAGAGATGGCTACCAACAATTTTCAATGGCCCTCTGAAAGAATAAATCCTAAAAGAGTAGCTAGTATCCATGATTCTAACGCAATATCTATGTTAGCTTCACAGATTACTGCAATATCAAAGAAATCAGATCATTATAGAATGAATTATTCTCCAACACCAACTATGATGGAAGAGAATTCATCTCAGCAACTTATGGATTTTCAACCTTCTTATGAGACTCTAAATGCTACTAAAAATAGACCCAATAATCCTTGATTTGACTATTATAACCCATGTTGGAAGAATCATCCAAATTTTAATTGGAATAACAATTCTTCTACAGATCAACAATGTTATTATAACCCAGGTTGGAAGAATCATCCAAATTTTAATTGGAATAACAATTCTTCTACAAACCATTACAACCCAGGTTGGAAGAATCATCCAAATTTTAATTGGAATAACAATTCTTCTACAAATAAACCCAGGTTGGAAGAATCATCCTAACTTTAATTGGAATAACAATTCTTCTACAAATCAACAATAGGAAAACAACCCAGTAAACTCATTAGGAAATTCATCCAACCAAGGAAATGCTAATTATAGACCTTCTTATCCTCCAAGATTTAATAGTAACACTCAATTTAAGGAAAAGAAGTTTTCAATGGAAGAGCTGATACAAAATCAAGAAAATCAATTACAAATTCAAGGAAACCAGCTACAAAATCAAGGAATTGCTATCAAGAAAATTGAAAACCAATTGGGCCATATCGCTACTACGCTTAGTAACCAAACATTGAGAACTTTTCCTAGTACTGTGGAATTAAATCCTAAAGATCAAGGAAAAGAGCTGATAAAAGTATGACCTTCCACCTTCTTGTTCCCCTACCCTCTCTGATTTGATGAATGAGTTGACCTTACAGCGGAAGAGCATAGAATTGATAAGTGAAAGGATTGGAGGTTTAGAATGCCGACATGATTATGATAGTGAGTACCTGTAGAGGCATTCAAATTTTAAGGTAGCTTATTATGAAGCTCAGGCCCGACACTACAGAGGTGATCCTGATGTTACGTTTCCTGAGTTCCCCCAATATACTCAATATCAACCCAATCCACCTGTTGATCAAGGAGATGAAGATATAGCTTGGAATTTTGATATTGAATGGAATGGATATACTTATATTTGTATTTTTATTTTTGTAATCTTTTGTAATAGAAATGGATGTTTGTGTATTTGGACTTTCATTTTTATTATTCTGTGTATTTGAATGACTTTAATTTTTGTTATAAAGTTAGTGTTATAGTTAAATATTCATGTGTAGTTTAATAGATGTTGAGTAGTATTGTTGATTGTAATGTAATGTGATTTTTATTTCGCATTTTAGCTTCAATTGTTTAGTATTATGATGTGTTAGGAAATGTTGTGCTTATTTAATGTTTCAGTTTTATACTTATTTCAAAATTTCATTGCCCAGAAATTCTTCTAATGATTTATATGTATAGAAAACTCCTAATATTACAGACGAGGTGAAGTAAAAATTTGAGAAGGCCTGCAGAAATTTCAGAATGATAAAAATGCCTACAATACTGAGGTATGATTTATATTTATAGTTTTTCTTTCCACCTATATTATTTCATATTTAAAAATTTAAGTTTTGTGGAGGAAGAAAAAGATTAACTATTAGATGTCCTCTATTTCAATATTTTTAAAAATTATTTATACGATTTCATGTAGTGAATTTAATTAAGGTAACTATTATTTTGTTGCTATTTAAATGTTATAGTAGCGGAATAATTTTTGTAATGAAAATTAATTTTTGTAACTTAAGATATTTAGTATAAGAGAATAAGATTATCGTTAACTATTTAAAGTAAAAAAAACTATATTCTGAAATATTAAGAATCTAGAAATTCATTTGAGAAGAAAAGATTGGGGCTAAATACTATGAAATATTTATAAGGTAAAGAAATGCTTTGAGTTTCAAATTTAGGGAAAGAAAAGTGGAAGTATTAAGAGTCTGGAAATTCATTTGAGAAGAAAAGATTGGGGCTCAATGATGTAAAAACTTGAAATATTTATAAGGTAAAGGAATGCTTTGAGTTTCAAATTTAGGGAAAGAAAGGTGAAGTTCATTGAAGTATTAAGAATCTGGAAATTCATTTGAGAAGAAAAGATTGCGGCTCAATGATGTAAAGGCTATGTTTAAGAATCTGGGAATTCATTTGAGAAGAAAAGATTGGGGCTCAATGATGTAAAAACTATGAAATGTAAGAATCTGAAAAATCATTTGAGAAGAAAAGATTGGGGCTCAATGATGTAAAAGCTATGAAATATCTCTGGAAATTCATTTGAAAAGAAAAGATTGGGGCTCAATGATGTAAGAACTATGAAATATTTATAAGTTCATTTGAGACACATTTGAGAAAAAAAGATTGGGGCTCAATGATGTAAAAACTATGAAATATTTATAAGGTAAGACATTTGAGAAGAAAAGATTGGGATTCAATGATGTGAAAATTATGAAATATTTATGAGGTAAGCAATGAGAAGAAAAGATTGGGGCTAAATGATGTAAAAGCTATGAAATATTTATAAGGTAAAGGAATTAGAAGAAAAGATTGGGGCTCAATGATGTAAAAACTATGAAATATCTATAAGGTAAAGGAGTGTTTGAGTTTCAAATTTAGGGAAAGAAAAGTGAAGTTCAAAATCATTAAAGGCTATCCAGATATTGTAATCCTCACTTGAAAAAGGAAAAAGAAAGGATTAAAAATAATCCATGAAATGAAAAGAAAAATATATAGGATTGAAAGCAATCCAAATGAAAAAGAGAAAA
>JXCR01107646.1:12567-28761 GCA_002079205.1 Phalaenopsis hybrid cultivar | reverse complement strand
TTTACCCTTCCCCCATTTCCTCTTTAATCCCTAACACCCCCCTGCGTTCGAGCTCGGTCTCCCTTCTCCCGTTCGCGTGTCTGGCTCTTTCCCTTTCTCGGTCTCGAGCCGTGCGAGCTCTTTCTCCTCCACGCGAGGGAAGAGTTGACCTCGTCCGTCCTTCCCTGACTTTCTTCTGCCCGCGGCCTTCCTTCCCGAAGCCGCGCCAGTCTCCTTGAGCTGTGGATTTTCTTCTCTCGGTAGTTTGACTCTGGGAAGCTTGTTCCCTGGTACACTGAAATGACATTTTTCTTCTCCTCTTCCCGATGCTTCCCTCGCTGCCACTGGCTTCGCCGCTCGGTCCAAGAGGTGTGGTTGGCTTCGCCTTCTGGAGGCAGAGAGCATCCCTTTTCTTTCTTGGCCCGATTCGAGTGTTGTGGACGGTTGGGGGTGTGGCTTTCTTTCTCTTCTCCTCTATTCTCTGCCTATAAGGATAGTTCCTTTGGTTTTTTTTAGAGGTTGTTGAAAAAGTTGGTAAGAAGAGGAGAGCGGGAGTTTTTCGGCTGTGAGGAGATTGGAAAGGAAATTTCTGTGAGAGCGCTTTGTTGGGGTGAACTCTGGTGTGGCAGAGCTTTACTTTAGCATTCTTGAGGTACCTCTCTCTTTCCCCCTTCTTCGGTGCCCTGTTTCCTTTCGGTTTTCCTCTGTGCCGAGCCTTTGAGCTTAGATCTATTGGGTGAATACAACATGCTAGTTCATTTTACGTTAACATATTGTTGAGATATTCATTTCAGGTGCACTTAAAATGAAACGTGGGCATGTCGTAAGAGCTGAATTTGGTTATTTGCTTGAACTAGAGATTGCATCTCACTATTTTATGCATGTTTGGGGGCTCGGTTTTGGCTTCCTGTGGCGCCCCTTAGTTCGAAATATATGCTATGAGAAAGTCTATTTAATTTAGAAAGTATTGTGGCTTGTTCTGGAGGCTTGGTTTTGGCTTGAAATGACTAGAACTGCATTTTTATATATATATGTATAAAGATCTGAATTTTAATATTGTTGATGTTGGTTTTGGTTTTGTTGAGCTCGGCTTTGACTTTGTTTCTTTTGGGAGCTCGGTTTTGGCTTTAGTTTTTGTCAAAGCTCAGTTTGGGGGTTGTGTTTGGCTCCCAGTTCTTGTCGAGCTCGGTTCTAGATTGATTTGAANTAAGTTACAATTTTAGTGAAAAAGTTTGGTTAATAGCTTTGTTAGTAATGGCTATCTAATATATAGGGTGTGGTGCTCGAGTGGTTAGGCACATTAGGGATGGCTGGGGCTCGGCTAGTAGCCTCCAACCATTCTTTTTAACACACTTACACACATATAAATAGATGGATATAAATAAATTTACCTCAAGAGAAGGTCATGCAAAGAGGATGAAAGGGATTAAAGTGTGTGTGTGTGTGTATCTATATATATTTTTTTTTACCTAAAAAATATTGTATTCTATTGCCTCAGCTTATGATAAACCTCTAGTCTTTACCGTCCATCTAAAGCTGGAGTACTTATTGAAAGTGACATCACTTCAACCGCTTCTAAATAAATTTGGTTGGACACACAATACCATATTTACAAAAGGTTGTGATTGAGCATTTTCGTTTATATTGTTCGAACTGTCATATGTTCGATCACTCCAGTTCTCCATGTCACCATTTACACCCCCCACCTCAGACCAAAAAAATAAAGTGCTCCACCCGAGGCAGTGATTCCCTCTCCTCCTGATCAACTCCAAGTTATTGACACTATTGATCATCAAAAAGATACCTCTGAAGATGCACTATCATCACAGACAATATGTCAACCATTCAGCCTCCACACAATGTTGTAGTTCCCCCGTCTTTGAAACCTCTTTTCGTGGGGGTTAGGGAGATTTTTCAGACCTTACCTGTCCTAGAACCTATCACTGATGTTACAGGTGACAATATTTTTACTGCTTCTCTACTGCCTAATCAGGTCGAGCATGATGTTAATGTTACTCAAGCACATGAGGTTCATGATGTGCAACAGCCTACACCTGTCCGACCACCTTTGGACCAATCCATTGATCATATGAGTCAATCCTCAGATGAGGAATGACAAATTTACACAATCAGGAGGGAGAAGAAGAATGAAGACCTACTTGAGCTCAGAAATATGATGGATGATACTTAGGTTACTTCGGGTAATGGTACACACCTCACTAATTTGTTAGCCGACTCCTTTCCGAGAACTAGTAGCAGAGGGAAANGAAGAAGAATGAAGACCTACTTGAGCTCAGAAATATGATGGATGATACTTAGGTTACTTCGGGTAATGGTACGCACCTCACTAATTTGTTAGCCGGCTCCTTTCCGAGAACTAGAGGCAGAGGGAAGACTAAATTAGGACGTCCCTAGCGCTTTGCGCCCGTTGGTGGTTTTGGTTTTTTGATCTTATATGTATCTTTTATTTTTTGAGATTTTGTGTGTGTTGTATCGTGTGAGTTAGACTTTCTTTTACGCCTACTCATACAACTTATCTGTATCTTTTCCTTTTTAATTTATTAGCCCTTGGACTTTTCTAAAAAAAAATATCACTTAAACTGTGTGAGTTCCGTGACTTGTTGGTAGAGTAGTCTATTTGAAGGTCGTAAGTCCCCTCAGGTCCTGAGTTCAAATCCCCTGGTGGCGCAGTGCCACCTTAAGCCCGGTGATACTCGAATTATTTGCGCACTGGGTCGCTCCCAGATCTAGCGAGGGTTGAGCCCATAGGGTGTGTTGGGAACCTCACGCCGAACCCATTCTTTTTTTTTTTTAAAGAAATATGTATATATCAATTAAACTAATTAAATCACAACCCTTCAAATAAGCAAACCGTTGCATGGCTTGGTAATTGGGATAGTCACAGTAACTCTATTATTCTTAACAGGGATTAATTAGGTTTGGTAATACTTAATTTAACATTAATTGAGTTAATGATTTATAATTTATAAAATAAAATATGTTAATACTTTATACATATTATTACATTTCAATTTGACCGAAGAAGAAAATAGAGTTTTATAAAAATAATTTGGATGGTTTTTAGGGTGTGCGAAAAATCCGATATAATTTAAAATGGTAAAAAAATTACCTGAATTAGTCAAAACAGGGTATTACAATACTCCCCACTTTATAAAAGTTCTGTTCTTGAAATTTTTGAATAATTATTCAAATAGATATCAGAATTTCTATCTCTTTTCTTATTTTCTTTCTTATGTGGCATCTTTTTCAGGCAAGTATTTCAACTTTATCTTAACATAATAAATCAATTTGCATAATTGGCAAGAATTGAGTTGATTTTATCAACCTGTCACTCCAAATGCTGTTGTGACAGTGCGTCTACTTGGGAAATTCCATAACGAAGCCTTGCAATTTCTTCTCCTTTTCACTTAGGTATAAACAATGATAGTAGCAATCCATTAGATCTTTGATGCTCTGCTTTTATATTTGACAAACTTGACAATTAGACACATACTCCGCAACATCTTTCTTCATACCTGGCCATCAAAACATTAACTTCAAATCTTTATACAGAAATCTACTTATCAGAGTACTTGTGACAGTCTCTTGATTATTTTATCTCATTTTTCATATACATATATAATTGCATAAGTATACCTGTAAACAATTGATTTAATAAATATGCTCATAAATTCAAAAAAAATAGTAAAATCAGGGGTGTTTATGGAAGTTTGTTTTTCTATAACATCTGCATGTACTCTAAATGCAATTCCATATCAATATATTTCATGATAATTCTATAGAAAAATATATATTTTTTTAATTTAACACCTGATTATCTCACTAGGATTGATGGGGGCAATTAATCAAAATTAGGCAGTACAGAATCTCTGTCATGTAACTTCTTTGATCATTGTTAATTGGAATCTAAGCAACCAAATCTATGNAGAATCTCTGTCATGTAACTTCTTTGATCATTGTTAATTGGAATCTAAGCAACCAAATCTATGTTTTTTTTTTATTTAAAAGTTTTCTGATATATATGTTTTGCTATGATTTCAATAACCTAGAAAAATCTCTTCATTTGACCTAGGATCAAATTTCCTTAGATTATCTATTTTATTCTTAAGAATGGAACACTTATTGTCAAAAAGATGAAAATGAAATACCTTTGTTTTCTTTTCTCTCCAAATGTGGAACTTATTATGGAAAGTTAATGTGGAAGGTGATTGTCTAAATCTTATTTAGGTGGAATAATATTTTTTCACCCTAGTTTTCCTATCGTAATATGTGATCTTGACACGCCATAGAGATAAACAACTTAAATTTGCTTAAAATTTTCTTTGCCAAGCCTTTTTATCCACAACTGTTGAACCCTGGTATTCATACTTTTTGACTAAAAGAATATTGGAAACTAAGCTAATCACNTTTTCCTATCGTAATATGTGATCTTGACACGCCATAGAGATAAACAACTTAAATTTGCTTAAAATTTTCTTTACCAAGCCTTTTTATCTCAACTGTTGAACCCGGGTATTCATTCTTTTTGACTAAAAGAATATTGGAAACTAAGCTAACCACTACAATGTTTTTCTTGTTTAGATCACTTTGATACAAAATATTTTAAATTTAAAAAAGATAAATATTATATATTGGAACCTTTCTTGTAGAATTTGATCTTGATGCAGGTTGAAAAAGGCCTTAAGAAATTTCATTTTGTCTAGCCTTATATTATTCAGCACACATTCCAAGAACTTCTAGATTTTTCTTTGATCTAATCATAGATGTTCNAATAAATGGCTCAATTCTTGCAAATTCTGCCAATGACTCTCAAGAACTTCTAGATTTTTCTTTGATCTAATCATAGATGTTGCTTTCAAAGATCACCATTTTGCTTTCCATGCTTTGAAAATCTCCATTTTTGATGTTGTGATTTGTGTGTTTTCTTCTATTTTTGCTCTTTCATTGCTTGGTTCAACATGAGCATCAATATCATTCCTCTGCAAACATATCCCATGATCGCTCATTGCATCATATATATATTTTTTGTAGGATCATCCTCAACAGTTTGCCTTTTTTGATCTGTTCGACTATTGATAGGGTGTTCCTCATGATATTGATTAATATAGGCCCCGTTTGGGGCAGATTATTTTGCTGCGGCGGCGTTTTCAAAACGCCGCCGCATCGTTTGTTTGGGCGTTCGTAAGAGATTTTTGGAATCGTAGATAATCGCGGGCTGATATTTGTTCTATCCATCGGACGCGGGGGCCAAGTTCTGTTCGGCGTTGGCTAGGGCTTATCGTGCGTTATTTTGCTCCCGTGCCTCTGGTTTCTCTCTCACGCTCTCCCTCGTGATCTCCTTCACCGATCTCGTGCGTAAACTTCTGGTGAGATCGCCGCACTCCTTTGCTCTCCTTTACTGATCTATATGCGGCTGGAAGGTTTTTTTTGGTGTTCCTTTGGTATTTTTGAGGGCTAGAAGGCAACTTCAAAGCTTTTCGGTTTCTTGTTATGATCTAGAAATGGAAATTCGAAATGGATCCCATATGTTTTGGTTTTTTTGGATTTTTAGCTATTGCATTTGGAGATTTGGGCATTTTTAGAACTGAATATGTCGAAAATTTTGGGAGCGGAGGCCCTGCTAAAATTTATTCTTGAAATTCTTTGGGTTTGGTGTTTGAGCTTTCCTTGGCCTTCTTTTGCTGTTGAAGAGAGATTTGATTGAGGTCTGTCTTCTTCCCCTTCTGTGCCCTTTTCGTCTTCTGTTTTGCTCGGCCAAGGTTGCTCTAGGGTGGCACCTTTGGGCGTGAATGACATGCTGGTGGAATGTGTTTTAAATGATTTATGATATTCAGTTAAAAGTAAGTTTACGAGGGAGGTGTAGTTCAGGTCTCNTATATATATATATATATATACATACGTAAATTAAAACGTCCTTCCGAAGCGGGCGACGGAATTTCGATTCTGGGCTTCTTACGAGCGACCCCTAAACATAACTTTCTTCTTTTTAGTGCCGACAGTGTTTTAAATGATTTATGATATTCAGTTAAAAGTAAGTTTACGAGGGAGGTGTAGTTTAGGTCTCAAGCATGTATAGGCTGTCTACTTATCTCCTTAGCATGTTTTTACCTATGCAGTGATATTTGGGGGCTAATCTAGCCTTCAAGAAGGGCTGCCTTCATCTTTGTTTATGCTGAACTAATCTATCATAGGCTGGAAGAAAGTATTATTTGGGTGGCTGATTTGTGAAAATCTAAAATTTTGATGGCTCAAGTTGGCTCTCCTTGGCCGCCTTCTTTGCTTGCCACACCTTCGTGAAATGTCTCATTGGTTACTGATTTGATTTCTTTGTTATATGCTAAATTATTTAGAACTTTACAGTTTGCTAATTTGGTTAACAAGATTTTTTTCGTTGCATATACATTGGAGAAAACTTCATAGCTTGCCAAAAGTTTATGTTTTTAATTCTCATTTGTTCTCTATAGCTTCATCATGTCTAAATCAGTTGAACTGTATGATATCTTTTAGAATTGATCTGTGATTGTCGTATGTTTTTGCACTATATGTTTATTTTATATCAATAAGCTATTCTAAATAAGCTGCCCCAATCAGACGGACAGAAATGTCATTTAATNAACAAGATTTTTTTCGTTGCATATACATTGGAGAAAACTTCATAGCTTGCCAAAAGTTTATGTTTTTAATTCCAATTTGTTCTCTATAGCTCCATCATGTCTAAATCAGTTGAACTGTATGGTATCTTTTAGAATTGATCTGTGATTGTTGTATGTTTTTGCACTATATGTTTATTTTTTATCAATAAGCTATTATAAATAAGCTGCCCCAATCAGACGGACAAAAATGTCATTTAACTACCATTAAGCTATTCTGAATAAACTGTCCCAAACAACAAGATATATTTTTCTGATAATCTGCAGATTATCAGAATAAGCTGTTTATCAGCAGAATCTAGATTAGCTGCAGCTGCCCCAAACAAACCCTAATATAAAATGAAGTATAATATCTGGATGATTGCTTAAAAGAATGTGGAATTTTCAACTTTTAGGAGAGCTTAAGAAATAATCCAAACAAAGTTATTTCTTATGCAAAACAATATCTGGATGATTTCTTAGCATGTCTTCTGTTTTGCTTAGCATGTTTTTACCAATGCAGTGATATTTAGTGGAGTTTTCTTTTAACCTGTTTCNCTTAAGAAATAATCCAAACAAAGTTATTTCTTATGCAAAACAATATCTGGATGATTTCTTAGCATGTCTTCTATTTTGCTTAGCATGTTTTTACCTATGCAGTGATATTTTGTGGAGTTTTCTTTTAACCTATTTCATCATCCAAATGAGATATAGGCCCCGTTTGGGACAGCTTAATGGGTGCGGCGGCTGCTCTGTTTGAAAAGCACCTTCAGGGCGGCGTTTTGGTGCCGCTCTGAAAAGCAAATCGCGTAATTCTTAATAGAGACGAAGCGGGATCCAGGCTGCGTCCGCGTCTGCTTACCGCGTTTAGGGTAAGAATTCCGGAGATGTCCTTCTCTGCTCTCCCTTGTCCTCTCCCTTACCCTCTCCCTTCCAATCTCTCCTCTGCTCCTTCACAGTCTCGGAGACCGGCACATATGAGGTATATTTTCAAGCTCACACTCTCGCCCTACCCGATCTTCCTTCTCCTCTCTAGCCTCATATGCGTATGTATTCGACTCTCACTTTACTCCTCATTTTTTTGCTTGGGAATGTTGGAATTACCCTCACATATGAGTTATAACTACTGCTAAGCAATTACCCTCACTTGTTATATTTTTGTGTGAGTTTAGATCCACTATGTTGGATGTAACTGATGTTATTGCAATTTGCGTTCATGGAGGAAGGTGAGTGAAGTAAAAACAACAACTGTTAATGAGTTAGAAAATAAGGAGAGAGTTGATATATTTTTTACGTGTGTCTATGCATCTTGTATGAGGAAAACAGATGAATGATTGGAGACTTTCCTTTTTTACTTATTAAGTGTGAGAAAAAAAGATCATTCGGGAATTAGAGAAAATTAATACTATTTATGTGATTGTGGTACGATGGTTTCCTAGGAGGACAGTGTCGCTAAGGACAGAATAGACGACGTTAGAGTTTTAAGTTGAACATTTTAATATATTTACTTTTACTTGTAATTGTATTTCTCCTTATTTTATTTTTTTTGATACTCACAAAATAGTGAGCACTGCAATTTATTTTTTTTAACTGATCTATAACAGTTTTAGGCTCCCTATCTATCATTTTTCCTATACATTTATGTTGCAAACAACCTTACTAAACATTGACATAATGATCATTTATCTAACAATAGCTGCTAGTAAGCTGTTCTGAATAAGTTGCCCCAAACAACAAACCAACTTATCTTGATTATCTGCATATTATTAGATTATCAGAATAATCTGTTTATCAATAAATTATAAATAATTTACAGCTGCCCCAAACAGACCCATAATTAGATACTAATAATTAGACTTATTCATACTTTCTCAGTCAGACTGCAAACTATTTAATTAGATGCATCTCACTGCCTACTTCCTTGAGGGTCCCATTTTCATGAATCATTGTGCTGGAGCTCTTTAGCCAGAGAATCGGTTTGATGTTATATAAGGAAGATTGAATGAGAGGTTGATTTTANTGTTTCATCATCCAAATGAGATATAGGCCCCGTTTGGGACAGCTTAATGGGTGCGGCGGCCGCTCTGTTTGAAAAGCACCTTCAGGGCGGCGTTTTGGTGCCGCTGCGAAAAGCAAATCGCGTAATTCTTAATAGCGACGAAGCGGGATCCAGGCTGCGTCCGCGTCTGCTTTTCACGTTTAGGGTAAGAATTCCGGAGATGCCCTTCTCTGCTCTCCCTTGCCCTCTCCCTTACCCTCTCCCTTCCGATCTCTCCTCTGCTCCTTCACAGTCTCGAAGACCGGCACATATGAGGTATATTTTCAACCTCACACTCTCGCCTTACCCGATCTTCCTTCTCCTCCTCTCTCGTCTCATATGAGTATGTATTCGACTCTCACTTTACTCTTCATTTTTTTGCTTGGGAATGTTGGAATTACCCTCACATATGAGTTATAACTACTGCTAAGCAATTACCCTCATTTGTTATATTTTTGTGTGAGTTTAGATCCACTGTGTTGGATGTAGCTGATGTCATTGCAATTTGCGTTCATGGAGGAAGGTGAGTGAAGTAAAAGCAATAAATGTTAATGAGTAAGAAAATAAGGAGAGAGTTGATAGATTTTTTACGTGTGTCTATGCATCTTGTATGAGGAAAACAGATGAATGATTGGAGACTTTCCTTTTTTACTTATTAAGTGTGAGAAAAAAAGATCATTCGGGAATTAGAGAAAATTAATACTATTTATGTGATTGTGGTACGATGGTTTCCTAGGAGGACAGTGCCGCTAAGGACAGAATAGACGACGTTAGAGTTTTAAATTGAACATTTTAATATATTTACTTTTACTTGTAATTGTATTTTTCCTTATTTTATTTTTTTTGATACTCACAAAATAGTGAGCACTGCAATTTATTTTTTTTAACTGATCTATAACAGTTTTAGGCTTCTGTCCTATCTATTATTTTTCCTATACATTTATGTTGCAAACAACTTTACTAAACAGTGACATAATGATCATTTATCTAACAATAGCTGCTAGTAAGCTGTTCTGAATAAGTTGCCCCAAACAACAAACCAACTTATCTTGATAATCTGCATATTATCAGATTATCAGAATAATCTGTTTATCAATAAATTATAAATAATTTACAACTGCCCCAAACAGACCCATAATTAGATACTAATAATTAGACTTATTCATACTTTCTCAGTCAGACTGCAAACTATTTAATTAGATGCATCTCACTGCCTACTTCCTTGAGGGTCCCATTTTTATGAATCATTGTGCTGGAGCTCTTTAGCCAGAGAATCAGTTTGATGTTATATAAGGAAGATTGAATGAGAGGTTGATTTTGTATAAAGGATTATTAATGAAGAAACATAGGGTTGAGGAATGATCTTCATGTGATTTTTATGTCTTAAGAAATTGGCTATCTTTTTTCTTTGCTTTTGTGAAATGATCAACGAGTTTCCAGTCAAATTATGGTTATATTATGTGGACATATCAATCATCACAATATTGTAAAATCTATCTCAATATTTTTATTCAAATCGAACTTGTTCATGTTCAGGTGAGGATGCTGGGCTAATTTTTTATTTATTTAAACATGTTAGTTAAATGTGTGATGATTGATATGCTAACTTATATTTTTATGAATTCCTTGACATTTGTTTTGTTGAATTCAGTGCAAACAACATATTTTATTCTTAATGTCTATACAAGATATGTTGATACAAACGCTCATACAGATTCATTAAAAAAAAATATATATATATATATTTTGGGTTGTATTTAGATCTCTTTAAAATTAAAAATCTATATTTCATTAACTAATATAAAAGTTAGGCACAAATATTAAAAAGGATAGATTGGATGTTCAACAGCTGGACGACAACATTAATGTAGATTTATTAATGGTGTATTGCGTCAGCACTAGCATTTGCGTGTATTGCAACAAGATTTACCATCATTTGGTATCTTGTTATGACAAGGAGTATAATTAGTTCCCATTAACTTGAGAGTTCACAGAGACACTAGTGGCTCGTAAAGCAAACCTGGCCATTATTTTTTTTTGTAAATGCTTGATAAGATAAAAATGTCATTTGGAAAACAAAATGGGAAGTGGCCACATGGTGGCCCTTAATCTGTTTGCGTTGGCTTAGTTAAGACATTCGTTAGTTTGTCTGGATCAAACGACTGGGTAGCCAACTGAAACACTATTCCTTTTACTAATTCCACACACACATTCTCTTTACTTGCAATCTTTTTTTACCGATTGCTTATAAGATACTGACCACCAAAGCAAAAAGGAAAAAAAAAAAAGAGTTCTAATTCTGGATTGCAATTCAACTTTCTTCATTGTTTGTTTGTCCAAGACTTTCTTCTTTGTTGGTTCATCCATTAATTAATTGCAGTTCATTGTTGCCATCCATTAATTTAATTAATATTGTTGGCTCTTTATTGATGATTATAGGGCTGGTTTAAAGATCATTTCTATTACGATATGACCCGGTGTTTAGAATTAAATAAGACGGGTACTGCGGTTGAACGGTATTAACATTTCATTTTACTTTTCAAAAATTTAAGAAACTTCCAATATGTGTAAAAGAGCCACTTATCCACATGTGTAAAAAAAATTAAATCTTTCAACAACATCAACATCCAAACAATTTTTTTTTTCAATCTAGAACTGAACAGTAAATCAATATCTGACAGAGACAGTAAAGAAAGATTTTATCATAAAAATACTTACCAACCCAGAACTGCAATCATTCTCTGATAGACAAAGTCTTTTTTATCAGCATATCAAGCTAAAATTTTTCTTCTCCTGAAAGAAAACATTAATTTGTAACAGTAAGTATACCTTAGTGAGTATTTATAATTTAATATGCATTAAATTATTATGCTATGCTATGCATGAATAACTAAAAGAAAATATAGTTCATTTCATTAAAATTTTGAATTTGGCCCTTTCCATTTTACTTTAAGTATTTACCAATTGAACCCTTTTGAAAGTCATAACACGATTACCATTCTACTCGAAAGTATCCTCAAATTGTACCTGAAGGAACACCTTTACTATTTTATTTAACGTGTGCGGATACATGGCTTTCTCTACCAATACCATATGGGGGTAATCTTGTATAACTTAAACATTTACTTATTATTTTATTTTTTTTAAATTACCTCCTTCTAAAGGCATTAAACATTTATTTTCCCTTTTCCCATTCATTTTTTTTTAAATTTTGAGCTACAATATGCATAAAGTGATTGTCTAAAGTATTAAAGAAATTCTTTATTTAATAAAATTTTAAATCTAATACATATAACAACAAGCCTTTATCCCACCTGCATGAATCTTTTTTCTCCATTGTGTTCTATTGAGTGTCATATTTTCATTTAATTCTAATATATTAAGATCATTTAATTCTAATACATTAAGATCATTTAATTCTAATAAATTTAATATATAAAAGAAAATAATTACTTACCTCGACTTAGAAGACCTCTGAAAATGCTTATTCATTCACTTCACTTCCCTTAGCACTTTGACTTCTGTATCAACCTATAATTCAATGGCTTGATAAATTAAAGTCACTTGATATAAAATTAATACCAGCTTTACTTAAACTAATTTATAAGCTTAACTCATAAAATTTATAATTTTTTACCTTGTCCTTCTGTGAATGCCTTGAATTCACCTCATTCTCAATTCCCAAAAATTTATCAAGTTTTCGTTTCCTGATTCAATTAAACCACTATTAATGCTTAATAACACACACACGCGCACGTGCCGCGCGCATGCACACACACACACATTATATTTATATATATATATATATATATGGATAATTCGTTTAATTTAATTATGAAGATTTATCTTATAAGTTGTTCGGATAGATCATCTCCTTAACTCACACGCTCTTCGAATTTCTCCTTCGAAACTTCAATCACTAATTATTAGTCCTGATTTTAATAAAGTTTCCATTAATATTATTATTAAATACCCCACAAACACACACACACACACATAAAGTTTACTTATGTAATAACATATTAACTTATAAAAATATTAAACATACCTCGTATAACCTTCGGCTTTAGCCCTTGTCCACGCGAGCTCCTTCGACTTCTCTTCTCTCGCATGCCCCCTAACATCACCTTCTTCGATTTCTCTTCCTCCTCTCTCACACGGCTCAATAACCCCAACTTTTCCTCTTCTCTCGCACGTCTCGATAACTCTAACTTCAGCTCCTCCGACTTCTCCTTTTCTCTCTCATGATAACGTGAGAACCTCTTCCCATCTCGACATAACCACTCCTTCTTTCTCTACTCTATTGATTGCGACTCTACAGCCCCGAAGCACCCTCCTTCCCGCACAAATTTTCCTCCTTCCTGTAGAAGGTTTCTTTTTCTTCCTCATTCTTTCTCCTCATTGAAATTGCTCCCATTCTTCAACTGTTTCTTCTTCCTTACTCAGTTTGGGCCCAACCTTTTTTTTTCTCGATCTTTCTGCTCTCCCTCTCATTCGCTCTTCAGTTTTGAATGAGAGGAAGTGTGGAAGGAGCGTGAGTTTAGAGTTCTGTGATGGGGTGCCACTTTCCTAGCTGACAGATATTTTATTTTATTTATTAGTATTATATTTTTGTAATATCAGTTATTACAATTTCATCTAAATTTCCTGGCTGGTGGCTGAGTTTTCCTTGTCCACAGGCACAATTACCAATCCTCATGGCTCAAATTCTTTCTCCGCTATGGCAGAACACTTCAAATTATTGAAAACTAATGGAAGTTCTTTGTTTTCAGCCAAACAAATTTGCATCTTCACATTTTCCTTCTTGAGAACGTTCTTTGCTTTACTCTTTCTCTGTTTTTTTTATGGAGCTGCCCAGTTATTTTTAGAATAGTAAATCACTCTACTACCTTGAATGATGCTTGTTGCATTAAAGTAAAAGATGCTAACAAAATTACAAAAGCATACCCTTAGGCATGACCAATATGTGTACTATCTTCCCGGAGAATAATAAAAAGCTCTGAGGTGGTAGGGACTGTATCAAAAGAAAAACTAGGTAAAAGTGTCTCTCGGGCACAAAAGCGGGCAGCGTTATTCAGCTTCCGTGGAACAAAATGAAAAACGATCTGTATAAAAGAGGAAATAAAAGCAAAATNAATCACTCTACTACCTTGAATGGTGCTTGTTGCATTAAAGTAAAAGATGCTAACAAAATTACAAAAGCATACACGTAGGCATGACCAATATGGGTACTATCTTCCTGGAGAATAATAAAAAGCTCTGAGGTGGTAGGGACTGTATCAAAAGAAAAACTATGTAAAAGTCTCTCGGGCACAAAAGCGGGCCGCGTTATTCAGCTCCCGTGAAACAAAATGAAAAACGACCCGTATAAAAGAGGAAATAAAAGCAAAAGAAAGACAAAAATCAGGATGATCCCTCCAGACCTTCGAATCCATAGAGCATCTCATTTAGTTGATGATATTAACATTATCACCTTCTATAATAATACCTTTAACCTCAAGCATCCAAGGTTGGAGAAGCTCTCTCATAGAAGAGATTGCTCGGAGTTCCACAAATACGCTATCCCAATGCATAAGTTGATGACCAGCAGCACCAATAAGATCACCAGTTTCGTCTCTAATCTCCACACTCAATGGTTGGATAGGAGGGCACCANATACCTTTAACCTCAAGCATCCAAGGTTGGAGAAGCTCTCTCATAGAAGAGATTGCTTGGAGTTCCACAAATACGCTATCCCAACGCATAAGTTGATGACCAGCAGCACCAATAAGATCACCAGTTTCGTCTCTAATCACCACACTCAATGGTTGGATAGGAGGGCACCTTCCACGTTAGCCTTGATTTAGCCAGCCAAATCACTCTACTACCAGGCTAGCTACAAGTTTTATTGCAATATTTATGAAGTTTGATTCAGCTGCAGTATTGTTGCTGATAAAAATGTTTGATTTGGCCAAATTTGAGAAGTCTGCCGTGCATCTTTGTGTCTGTGATGAATGAAATGCTGGTTGTAGTTACAGAGTCTTCAAGGAACAGTTCATTCTATTTTTATTTATGATTATTCTTTCTCAGGTTTCGTTTTTATGATGATTTTTGCTACATGGATTTTCCTAGGTAGCAATAAAATCTTAACTTTATAATGCTTTTTTTGGTCCTGTGCTAAGGCTTCACAGAATTGAACTTANTTAAGTTTGATTCAGCTGCAGTATTGTTGCTGATAAAAATGTTTGATTTGGCCAAATTTGAGAAGTCTGCCGCGCATCTTTGTGTCTGTGATGAATGAAATGCTGGCAGTAGTTACAAAGTCTTCAAGGAACAGTTCATTCTATTTTTATTTATGATTTTTCTTTCTCAGGTTTCATTTTTATGATGATTTTTGCTACATGGATTTTCCTAGGCAGCAATAAAATTTTAACTTTATAATGCTTTTTTTTGTCCTGTGCTAAGGCTTCACAGAATTGAACTTGNCAATCTAGAACTGAACAGTAAATCAATATCTGACAGAGACAGTAAAGAAAGATTTTATCATAAAAATACTTATCAACCTAGAACTGCAATCATTCTCTGATAGACCAAGTCTTTTTTATCAGCATATCAATCTAAAATTTTCCTTCTCCTGAAAGAAAACATTAATTTGTAACAGTAAGTATACCTTAGTGAGTAATTATAATTTAATATGCATTAAATTATTATGCTATGCTATGCATGAATAACTAAAAGAAAATATAGTTCATTTCATTAAAATTTTGAATTTGGCCCTTTTCATTTTACGTTAAGTATTTACCAATTTAACCCTTTTGAAAGTCATCACACGATTACCATTCTACCCGAAAGTATCCTCAAAATATGCCAAAAAAAACCCTCTAAATTGTACATGAAGGAACACCTTTACTATTTTATTTAACGTGTGCGGATAAGGGTGTNCATTTTGGAAGAACATTTGGTCGATTTGATTAATCCTACGTCTTTGGGGTTTGGAGAATCAGTGTGAAGGGATATTTTACATTTGTTAGGAAAGACCTCGGGCCCTACTTTTCCAGGTCTTTTCGATAGGAGTTTTTTGAGAACTGATCCAGTCTCTTTTTTCGGTGTTTTAGATGGATCAGTGTCTCCTCTCTCTCACCCCATTTTTGTTCTTTTATTTCCTTGCTTCTTGGTTCGGTTTTCGATGCTTATGTCCGATGCATTGCTATACGTGAAACCATCAAGCAAGGTCGCAAGTAGTCGTTTTGGGGCGTACTGGATGATAAAGACACACCGAAGATAGAGCAGAAAGATACCCTATCCTATAACATCAAGATCCAGTGGACAATAGGATATGGTATCCTTCACCGACATAAGTCTAGCGGTAGTCGGCTCGAACCTCCTAAGGTTCACCGACATAAGTCTAGCGGTAGTCGGCTCGAACCTCCTCAGGTTGTTGGCAGTCCTATGACCGGTAGCGTAAACGACTCGTGGACAACCAAAATTTAAAAAAAAGAAAAAGAAAAAAGAAAAGATAAGTTTTGATAAATTATTTTCAAACAAAAT
>JXCR01107643.1:107581-121248 GCA_002079205.1 Phalaenopsis hybrid cultivar | reverse complement strand
GTAATTGAAGAGATGATAGTGCAGTGAAGATGGGAAGTGCTGTGCTATACTACTGCCGCTGTGGTTGTTCCTGTGGTAAAGGAATTTTATGTAAATTTGCATGGAATCAACCAGAGTGTCATTTATGTGCGAGGTAGATGGATCACTTTCACTCTGCATTGATCAATGAATTATACATGATCGAGAACGTTCCTGTGTGCCATTATTCCAACTTTGTCCCAACAAGAAACCAGATGAATGAGATTTACCAATATTTAAGGGACGAAACTGAAGACTGAGAAATGAGAGAAAACGAGTATGTTAGTTTTTATGTGATACTCCTAAATCCCATTTCGAAACACTGGCACTTTTTCATTTCTGCAAAACTGTTACCGACAATGAAGATCGGTAAAGTTTCTAGAGAAAGTGCTATTCTGAATTACTGCATACAAAGGGGATTGCCGATCGATATTGGATCAGTAATTGTGAAGTCGGTCTTAGCCTGATCATTCATGGATCAACTTATGGCTTGGACACCCTTCCACAATTTTCTCACTTTGCAGTCAGTTCTAAGTATCCTACAAAAATTGGAAAAAGGTACTTCTACCTTGGAAGCCTTTGGACCCAATGAGAGATTCCCAGCTTTTGAATATGAAAATGACATGACTATTATAGTAGATCAAGCATCTCAGAATTCACTGCCAGTTCAACCCTTAATTCCTGACAAAACTCTGGTGATCCTGCGCAGAATCAAGAAATTGGAGAAGGAGGTACAAAATGTCGTGAATGCAATTAATAATATCTCCGATTTCTTTGATCATTTAGACTGGAGGATGAAAGAACATTTTGAGCACTCTGGAAATTTAGAATATAGTTTGATACGGCTGATGAGGAGGATGAAATTATTAGAAGAGGATATACTGAAGAATTTTCATACCGACCCTTCTACAACTTCTTCGTTCATGTGCAATCAATGGGTGATCTCAGAGGAGAATCTAGTACTGAATTTGATGAATAGTAGATTTATATTACTACCTATCTATTTATATGTGTAATTTGGTTTAAACTTTGCATTTGCTTTGCTTTAAAATTATGCTTTTAGATCTCTGTATAGTTGAGACTAAGCATAGGATGTCTTGTTTTCAGCATTTTGAGTGTTGTGGCTTGGATTGCAACGCTGAATTAATGTATTGAGGTTGAGAAAATACCAAACTTAGGTATGCTATGTAACTTATGTTGTACCTCTTGGAATTTATATATAATTGTGATGTTTTGTGTTGTGAAAGTTTATTTGTGATAAGTACATCATTTAATCACTTAAAATTATATCTATAATGTTTGAATGGATGTCGTTGAGGCTTGAAATTGATCATAATCGCAAAAATTTGGAAATTGAACCAAATCAATAGAGCCCGCCGACGACGCCCTCGACGCCGCCGACGGCTAACTTTTCTCGAGACTTAGGATAGAATTTCAATAGAGCATNAAATTTGGAAATTGAACCAAATCAATAGAGCCCGCCGACGACGCCCTCGACGCCGCCGACGGCTAACTTTTCCCGAGACTTAGGATAAAATTTTAATAGAGCACGCTGACAACACCGAACACCTCGCCGACGGCGAGCTTGCAAAAAAACACCTTTAAATGTGATTTTGACGAGTCAACCGCCACTATTCATGATCCCCTTCCACCTAAAAATGCAATTTTTGACCTAAGGCTTAAGAGATCTTTGATTTAGGGCGATTTCAAGCCTTTTTGACACTGAATTTGATCATCTTTAGGTAAGAGCTTCACTCTAAACTAAAAATATTGGATTTTTATCCNCCTTTTTGACACTGAATTTGATCATCTTTAGGTAAGAGCTTCACTCTAAACTAAAAATATTGGATTTTTATCATGAATTTCTTCCACATTGAGGAGATCCATAAATTTTGAGAATGTGAAGAAAATATTGGGAAGAAATTCATGGAATTTAGTGTTGAACTCGTAGAATTACTTTTGGAAGCCATTATTTGAATATTTAAAATATATTTTAGAATTTTTCTATGATTGTGATTAGATTGAAATGGCTCCACGTCAAAAGAGTCGAATTCTTTATGCACTTTGTCGAATTTCTGGAGTGGAAGCTGAAGGAGATGAGGAATGGGTTCACCCTATGAAACCCATTAGTAAAGCTAATTTGAAAACTTATGAATCCTATGAGAAATGGAGAACTGGAAGTAGGAGTCAAGAACCTTCTACTAGTAGAGATGTCCCCTCTACAATTTATGACTTTCCACCTTCTAGTTCCCCTACTCTGACTGATTTGATAAATGAGTTGACCTTGCAATGGAAGAACATAAAATTAATAAATGAAAGGATTGGAGGTTTAGAACGTCGACATGATTACGATAGTGAGTACCTTCAAAGGAATTCAAATTTTGAGATAGCTTATTATGAAGCTCAGGCGCAACACTACAGAGGTGAGCCTGATGTTACCTTCCTTGAGTGCCCCCGATATACTCAGTATCAGCCAGATCCACCTGCTGATCAAGGAGACGAAGACATAGTTTGGGATTTTGATATTTGATAAAATTGATGTACTTGTACTTGTACTTTTATTGCTGTGATCTTTTGTAATAGAAATGGATGTTTATGTGTATTTGGACTTTCATTTTTATTATTATGTTGTACTTGGATGATTTTTAATTTTTGTTATAAAGCTAGTGTGGTAGTCAAATCTGCATGTGTAGTATAATAGAAATTGAGTAGTATTTTGTGAATTGTGATGTAATGTGATTTTTATTTTTACATTTTAATTGTAATTGTTTTGTTTAGTATTGTGGTTGTGTTAGGAAATATTGTGTTTGTTTAATGTTTTAATTTTGTACTTATTTCAAATTTTCATTACCCAAAAATTTCTCTAATGATTTATATGTGTAGAAAGCTCCTAATGTTATAGACCAGGTGAAGTAGAAATTTTGAGAAGGACTGCAATAATTTTAGAATGATGAAAATGCCTAAAATACTGAGGTATGATTTATATTTAGAGTTTTTCTTTCCAGCTGTATCATTTTATATTGAAAAAATTTAAGTTTGGGGGAGGGAAGAAAAATATTAACTATTAAATGTGCTCTATTTAATTATTTTCAAAAATTATTTATATGATTTTATGTAGTGAATTTAGTTCAGGTAACTATATTTTGTAGCTATTTAAATGTTATGATAGATCTAAGGAAATATTTTTGTAATGAAAATTAATTTTGTAACTTAATATTTTTTGTATAAGAGAATAATACTATAGTTAACTCTTTAAAGGGAAACTATATTTTGAAGTACTAAGAATCTAGAAATTCATTTAAGAAGAAAAGATTAGGGCTCAATGATGTAAAAGCTATGAAATATTTATAAGGTAAGGAAATGCTTTGAGTTTCAAATTTTGGGAAAGAAAAGTGATGTTCAAAATCATTAAAGGCTATTTAGATATAGTAATCCTCACTTGAAAAAGGAAAAAGAAATGATTGAAAATAATGCTTGAAAAAAAAAGAAAAAAAAATACAGGATTGAAAGCAATCCAAATGAAAAAGAGAAAAGATAGAAAGAAAAAAAAATATGAAAGTGAGGAGAAGCTTAAGCATATACCTAATCAAAAATTGGCTTCACTGGACCTACCTACAGGGAAGGCCTAAATACATTCCTGAACTTATATTTATGGATTAGATCTCTTACTAGTAATGTTCTTAAGAAGTTCCTATCATTTAAATATTCTAAGTGACTTAATATTACAACATATAGTCATTCTTGAAATAAATAGAAGACTAAACCTCTTAAACTTGATGACTAGATAATCTGGTAGCTAAAGAGTTAATTTAATTACTTGAATGTTTTCTGAAAAATCTCTCTATGATATTTATCTAAATCAAACTTATAGTACTTATGAATTAAAACTTTACTACAATAGATCATAGCTTTTTTGTAGTATTAAAATTACTTGAGGATAAGTAATAGTTAAGTTTGGAGGATTTTAACCAAAAGAAAACATGTTGAGATTTTCATACCTATTTTATACTATTTTTAATGATATTGCACTTTAAAGAAAGGTATTTTTGATGTTTTGTTGGAGGAATGATGAAATAGGGTCATTAGAGCAAAAAGATGAAAAAAGGAGCAAATTTGGAGTGAAAATGACCAAAATGTGAAGAATTGAACTAGGGTGCCGACGGCGAGAATTTCCCGAGACTCCAGAATTAATTCACTTAGAAGGTCCGCTGAAGGTGCCCTCGAGGCNAGAGCAAAAAGATGAAAAAAGGAGCAAATTTGGAGTGAAAATGACCAAAATGTGAAGAATTGAACTAGGGTGTCGACGGCGAGAATTTCCTGAGACTCCAGAATTAATTCACTTAGAAGGTCCGCTGAAGGTGCCCTCGAGGACGCCGACGGTGAGCTCGGCGGTTATGTCCAATTAGGCTTTGGATGAGGACAAATTTTGGAGGGGTGCTTAGGCAACTCATGGGAAAGCTCATCCACAACTTTAAAAGAAGACTTTGGCCAAAAAATAAAGGGAGGAGGCTCAACNGCCGCCGACGGTGAGCTCGGCGGTTATGTCCAATTAGGCTTTGGATGAGGACAAATTTTGGAGGGGTGCTTAAGCAACTCATGGGAAAGCTCATCCACAACTTTAAAAGAAGACTTTGGCCGAAAAATAAAGGGAGGAGGCTCAAAATTAAAGTGTGGAAAAAGTGTAGAGAGTCTAAATTGTGAGGAATTCCTTGAGAGATTGTAAGAGTGGAGGGAAAGTGAGAGATTTCTTCCTTCTTGCCGCTTCGAAGAGGAATTTTGTGTGCTGTAAAGAAAAGAAGAGATTCAGAGGAACTTTGAGGAGTTTTCTTGAGTAGAAATTTGAGATAAGTTTATTTATTGTTGTAGTTTGTATGACTTTGCTTTTATATATGAATTCTAAGTTGTGTTGTATTTTTCCATAAGATCTGAGTTATTTTCTCTGTCTTTCTCCTTGTCTTGAGATTTGTGAAATAGTGATTTGAATTAGTGAAGCCATGAAAATGTTTAAGAAATTGTCATGATCTTTCCACTTCAATCTTAATTTAGTTTCAATCTGACCAATTAATTTGTTAAAATATATTGAGTTTTACAACAAAAGTGAAGATTAGATCCAAGTTTCACGGAGGTCAAAGCCCTTGGAAGTTGGGTGCAAATAAATAGGAAAATAATATTATCGAGCGTAGAATTGGAGATTTTAGAGTGACAGATTAAAATCCTCAATTTGGTCCTATCATTTGGGTGTTGAAGTATAGATGTTAGCCCTCAGGTGAGGGGAACGTGGGAAGTCCAAAGTGAGAGTCGGTATCCTCCTAGCCTAGCTGTAAATTCAGTAAACAAACATAGGATTAGTCAATGTTCTTTATGTGTGGACCAAAGGGTAAAGAATATTTATGCTCCTATTTGCACAATACAAATTGAACTGATTCGTTTTATCCACTCACTATAAATTCTTGACAAGGAGATGGATGTTTTCTTATATATTGAATATCACATTAAAAACCTCATTAGAATAATTAGTTATTTAAGAGTTATTAAGAAAAGTACATATTTATTTCAATTGCCTATTAGTGACAGATAAGCAAATTGAATTTTGTTGTTGTGATTAAAGTATTGCTTTTGTAAAATCTTAGTTCGTAGCTTCTAATCTTATTCTCCGTGGGATCGATATCTAGGACTCCATTAAAGCCCTATATTACATGATCAATACGTATACTTGCGTTGATAAGTGTGAATTTACAATTATTGAATATTTATTACATCCATATTTATCAAATTTATATCTGTTATTAAGTTTAAGTGCAATTGCTGAGGAATTAATTCTTTTAGCAGCAGTATTAAATACTTATATTTTTAAGCATATATAAAGTTGCGGTCANTTCGTAGCTTCTAATCTTATTCTCCGTGGGATCGATATCTAGGACTCCATTAAAGCCCTATATTACATGATCGATATGTATACTTGCGTTGATAAGTGTGAATTTACAATTATTGAATATTAATTACATCCATATTTATCAAATCTATAACTGTTATTAAGTTTAAGTGCAATTGCTGAGGAATTAATTCTTTTAGCAGCAGTATTAAATACTTATATTTTTAAGCATATATAAAGTCGCGGTCACCCTTATAGGAAGCATGTCTGAACCCAACTTAATATAAACCATATTTAATTTTTTATATTAAATATGGGNCGGTCACCCTTATAGGAAGCATGTCTGAACCCAGCTTAATATAAACCATATTTAATTTTTTTATATTAAATATGAAAACTTGTCAGCAAATATAAAGGTTTCGCAGACCAAACAGATTTCATATATTCCTTAGTTTATTTGATCGAGCCTCATCCTCAAGTCTTGTGCTTATCCTTCGGGATAGATACATGATTTGAGGTACAACGCTCTTTTCATTTAATTTATGAAAAATATGGGGTCAGTTTGATTTCATATTTTTCTAAAACTATATATGTAAAGTAAAACGTCCTTTCGAAGCGGGCGACGGGATTTCGATTCCGGTGACCGACAACTTCTTACGGGCCACTCCTCCAACCAAAAATAGCACCGACNATTTATGAAAAATATGGGGTCAGTTTGATTTCATATTTTTCTAAAACTATATATGTAAAGTAAAACGTCCTTCCGAATCGGGCGACGGGATTTCGATTCCAGTGACCGACAGCTTCTTACGGGCCACTCCTCTAACCAAAAATAGCGCCGACAAACATTTAATCACTTATTATTTTAAGGAAAAAGATAAAGAAAACTACTCATAATTCATGGAGAAAACACAAGCACACATGTGTTTAAAAGTAGAAATCAAGCACAAAAACAATGAATCTAAATTAAAAACCAAGTGCAGTCACAAACATAAACACTTATCTCAAATTCTCACCACCAAATGTCTTGAAGTTTCTTTGAATTCTCTTCCTTCTCTCACAATACAAACTAATACTCAAAATAAAATAAAATAAAATAAAATAGAGGTGGCTCGCGGCAGCGGCAACGGTGGTAAACTTTTGTGGATGGTTGCNAATTCTCTTCCTTCTCTCACAATACAAACTAATACTCAAAATAAAATAAAATAAAATAAAATAGAGGTGGCTGGCGGCAGCGGCAACGGTGGTAAACTTTGGTGGATGGTTGTTGGCCCCTTTTCTTGGAAAATCTAAGTCTTTTCTTATAAAAATCCAAGGGGTGCCTTGGTGTCTCTTCAAAAAGGTGTCTCCATTCAATGAATCTTATAGAAGTTGTCTCCTAATAAGCCAATTGAATGAATTTTTGTGTCCATAGGCTATTTCCCACTTTTTTATCAAGGGTTGCTTCAAACACCTCTTCAAAATTCTGCTCCAATTAATTATTTCTTCAAGTAACTAACTTTGGCACTTAAGCACGAGGTACTTGGGTGCCAATCCTGGGCACTTAAGCGCCCCAGTTCATTGTTGAATATTTCTTCATTTTTGCTCAAAATTTTACGCTTTTTCACTCCTTCTAGCATTTTCATCCATTTGATTGTACCTACAAAAAAATACACAAATGTCTTTCATTAAAGCGCAATATCTCAAAAAACAGGTATAAAATGTGTATAAAAACACTATATATTTCAGGTGTATCAAAATCCTCCAAACTTAAGATGTTACTTGTCCTCAAGTGAATTTTCAAATTTTAAAAACCAACATAAGTAGATAATGTATATGAGAGTTTCTTTAGGAGTTACCAAATTTAGATTTAGAAATATAGTAGTCCAATTTAGAAAAAAATATTAGTAAATGAGACCAACCTTAAGTTTATAAATTTTTAATGTTAATAAATATGGAAATATGAGTTCCTGTTTAATTCATAAATATTGAAGATTTTATAAATATAGAATTGAGGCATTTTATTATCTCCACTTAAAAAATTTTTATTAAGCATAATTTTATTTGCTATATTATATCCTTAAGCTTAAGAGTTTCACAAGTCTTATACTTTAAAAAGATCAGATGTGAAACCAATTTTTGATTAGGCACTAACCCTCAAGCTCCTCCTCCCTTTTCTTTTCTTTTTCTTTTTCTTTTTCTTTTTCTTTTTCTTTTTCTTTCTCTTTTTTAGGCAAGGTTTATTATATCTCAATAGGCCTTTAATAGTTTTGAATTCCACTCTTACTTTACTAAAGCAAAGAGTTGATAATTTTCTTTTACTTAAAAAACATAATAATATTTTTGAAAATTAATTTCAATAAAATAAATTTAAGTTTGAAAATAAAAGGTCTAAATTTCTAAATTTTTCAAAAATACTATTTTTCTTACTAAAGATAGTTACACTATATTTAGCATTTTCCATACTAAAAGTTTTTAACTTTAAGTTTTTCTTCATTAGTGTAATCTTTAACTAAATTCTCTTACTCATTTCTAAAATCAAAATTTTACTTCCCTAATATAACTTAATATACATAATCATTTTTCAAATCAAAATCAAATTTATTTGAAATACATTTGATAACAAATAAACTTTTAAGTTTCATTAAAATTTTTCATCCCCCCCAAACTTAAATTTTTAACAAAAATAAAACATTTAGCATCATATATAAATAAGTAGGAATGAAAACTAATTATAACATGTTTACAGGAATTTTCATATCCTAAATATGTAAATACAAAAATTAAAAATAGGAGTAANCCCCCAAACTTAAATTTTTAACAAAAATAAAACATTTAGCATCATATATAAATAAGTAGGAATGAAAACTAACTATAACATGCTTACAGAAATTTTCATATCCTAAATATGTAAATACAAAAATTAAAAACAAGAGTAAAAATTTAATTTGATCAAATTTTTTTAATTATTTAACATACAGAGATTCATAAGACTTTTATGCAGTAGAGTATAACTGAAAAGCAAATAAACTTATTAGTAAACCAACATGATTCCAACATAACGAAAAATAATTGGTAGTATATTAAAAATTTTAAACATGCAACTTAAAGTAATAAGTTAGCTAAATTCTAAACCTTTCTAAGATTCCAGAATTAAGTTTAACAACACTAACTAAATACACAAACCAACACAATTAACATAATTACTACCACTAAAACATTCTAACAACATTAAAATACAAATATGTCATAGAAGGTGTACTAAACAAAACACAACATAACAAAAATTAGCAGTCTCAATACTCTCAACTGAACTCAACAAAAAATTTTAGAATACCTGCACCATCCACAATTCATAATAACACATAAACAAAAAAACAACATAAAACATAAAATAGATCAATAAATCAAACTAAGCATCATCTTACTCATCATCACTATTATCACTATGCCAAGCAGCTGTAAGCTCATATGGTGGATATCTAGGATACTGAGAAAATATTACATCTCAGTTACCTCTTTTGAGATGCTCCATAGTTGTGTTGTATTCCTCCTCATAATCACTTCTTCTTCTCATATGCCCATCCATATGCTCCGCAAAATGCTCTAAGTTTCATACCTTATCTGCAGTTTGATTGACATTATCTAAAATCCTTTGTAATAACTCAGTTTGAGACTCAAAACCAGTAGTCTGACCCTGTGATGTAGAAGCATGTGAAGTAGAGGCAGCAGAACAACTGGAGAATCCACCTTTCCAACAAAATATTGAATGATGTGAATAAGTCTTCACATTCACTCTGGTGNCATTCTAACAACATTAAAATACAAATATGTCATAGAAGGTGTACTAAACAAAACACAACATAACAAAAATTAACAGTCTCAATACTCTCAACTGAACTCAACAAAAAAGTTTAGAATACCTGCACCATCCACAATTCATAATAACACATAAACAAAAAACAACATAAAACATAAAATAGATCAACAAATCAAACTAAGCATCATCTTACTCATCATCACTATTATCACTACGCCAAGCAGCTGTAAGCTCATATGGTGGATATCTAGGATACTGAGAAAATACTACATCTCAGTTACCTCTTTTGAGATGCTCCATAGTTGTGTTGTATTCCTCCTCATAATCACTTCTTCTTCTCATATACCCATCCATATGCTCTGCAAAATGCTCTAAGTTTCATACCTTATCTGCAGTGTGATTGACATTATCTAAAATCCTTTGTAATAACTCAGTTTGAGACTCAAAACCAGAAGTCTGACCCTGTGATGTAGAAGCATGTGAAGTAGAGGCAGCAGAACAACTGGAGAATCCACCTTTCCAACAAAAAATTGAATGATGTGAATAAGTCTTCACATTCACTCTGGTAAAAAACTTCAATGGCTGTAAGATCTCCTTCCAGCTGTCAAATCTAACACCAGCCTGCTCACATCACGAAAAGTTCAAGGATGCAAATCTCAAACCTGTGGTAGTAGTAGCGATGGCAAAACTGGTAATAACTCCATAAATCAATCCTCCAATATCAAAAGGCTTGGACTGCTAAATACAGTAGTTCCAAGTTTCTCTCACTTGAGTCACTTCACTCAAATGATTTGCAGGTAGCAGAGAACCAGAAATAAAATAATGTCATGCCTTTGCATTAGCATCCAACTTTGAGGCAAAAAAATTTACTCTTCTTTCATTTGTAATCTTCTACAATCCTCTCCCAGCAGTTAAAGATGATATAATCTCATCTAGCTCCTCCTCAGTAGGACTATAGTTTGCATAAAAACACAAAGTACTAGGAGGCAAATGATAAAACTTATTAATTACCTCACAAGAAAAAGGTACTGTTTTCTCCCTCACTATTCCTTTTTCATCAGCCTCCAAGAGATTAGCATAGAATTCTAGTACAATAGAAATCACGGCGACAATAGAAAAATAACAGAATTGCTCCCATTGGCGGCTAACAATCAACTCTTCAACAGCTCCTGGACTTTTATAACATTGCTCAGGAATCAGTTTTCTTATATGCAGTGCATCGTTATATCTGTCCTAAGCTCTTGAACTAACAAATTTACTAAAATCAAACGAAGCTTTCCCCTTGCTTCTTTTCATTCTTGGTGCCATTTTCTAAAAATTTGTATAAAATTTAAAATAAATCCGCAATCAACTCCAAATCACCAAACTCAACTTCTAAAAGCTTAAGCTAACAAATTTATGCATTTTCCAACAATTTTTCCAAAAAATTTACCATGAATAGTGATTTTCAAGTAACTTAGGAATGTGCTCAAAATACATGGTGAAAATAAAAAATTTTTGCATAGAAGTGAAGCTCTTACCTCAAGATGATAAAATCTAACAATCTTGACTTGAATCCCCCAAGTAATCTTCAACTTAGGTGATGCCCTAGCCTAGAAATTGTGAAAAATAGAGGAAGAAGCCGAGCGAAGAAGAAAAATGGAGTTTTTCAAGCAAAAAATTCACTGAAATTTGTTCGCAAACTGGTTTTTTTTTAACCAGTGCATAAGGGTGAAGTATTCAACACTTAGGCACTAGTATATCTATTTAGACAGTGCTTAAGCGCNTGATTTGCAGGTAGCAGAGAACCAGAAATAAAATAATGTCATGCCTTTGCATTAGCATCCAACTTTGAGGCAGAAAAATTTATGCATTTTCCAACAATTTTTCCAAAAAATTTACCATGAATAGTGATTTTCAAGTAACTTAGGAATGTGCTCAAAATACATGGTGAAAATAAAAAATTTTTGCATAGAAGTCAAGCTCTTACCTCAAGATGATAAAATCTAACAATTTTGACTTGAATCCCCCAAGTAATCTTCAACTTAGGTGATGCCCTAGCCTAGAAATTGTGAAAAACAGAGGAAGAAGCCGAGCAAAGAAGAAAAATGGAGTTTTTCAAGCCAAAAATTCACTGAAAATTGGTTTTTTTTTAACCAGTGCATAAGGGTGAAGTATTCAACACTTAGGCACCAGTATATCTATTTAGACAGTGCTTAAGCGTGGGTTTTGGCACTTCGGCGCCAGCGCACAAATTTTGATTTTTTTCATTTAAGTAAAATACACTTCTAGCCTAAGTCAACCAACCCTCTATGGTCTCAAAATACTGTATATGCTATTTTCTTACTCTTATCCCTCCTCTTACTCAAGTTTCACCAATTTTGCTAATTCAATTCAACACTAAAAAAAACAAAATTTCACACAAATGAAACACTTATATTAATTCAAAAACAATTCCAAACAATTTCAAATACATAGATTCTCAATCTAAATAGTCTCGGATAAGAAAATTCCTAACACAAAACTAGACTTTCATAACATTAAAACACACATTAAAAACACTTAACATAAACAATACTAAACACATAAACACAAAATCAGAAACTTAATTCCATTCCCTAGTTGATGGAACAAATTCTGGCCTATAGTTAGCCCCTCTGTGAAATAACAAACGATGATTAATAACTCTGGTTGAATCATCTTCAATCCACTTGTTCTTCAGATACATAGCCTTATTTGATTTTTCTATAAAACTACTACGACTAAACTGCATTTTTATTTTNACATAAACAATACTAAACACATAAACACAAAATCAGAAACTTAATTCCATTCCCTAGTTGATGGAACAAATTTTGGCCTATAGTTAGCCCCTCTGTGAAATAACAAACGATGATTAATAACTCTGGTTGAATCGTATTCAATCCACTTGTTCTTCAGATACATAGCCTTATTTGATTTTTCTATAAAACTAGTACGACTAAACTGCATTTTTATTTGCCATACCAAATGATCCAGATGTGCGTTAAATTCTATCACTTTTGCTTCTATTGAAGCCATGTTAGCCTCAATCCTCGTGATTTTCTCCGCTATTTCTTTGATACTAACGGCTAGAAAATTGTTATACATCTTTTGCGCACTCTANAAATTCTATCACTTTTGCTTCTATTGAAGCCATGTTAGCCTCAATCCTCGTGATTTTCTCCGCTATTTCTTTAATACTAACGGCTAGAAAATTGTTATACATCTTTTGCGCACTCTGACTAATAAACTTCTTTCTCATTACCTCCTCCTTCTTCTTCAAATCACTCTCCCAAGAAGACATTTTTCAAAATTTTATCTTTTCACTTAAATTTTATGGTTAAATTAAGGTGTGGTGAGATTTCTACTCATAGACCTCTATTTATAAACTTTAAACCTCTCCCATAACTCTTAAGCACATCTTATAACTGTTCTTACACGTTCAAGCCAACCAATTCACAGTAGAACTTCCATAAACCAAATTTGCACATACTTTTTAACAGTTGTGCTTAAGCGCCAAATTTTGGCACTTAAGCACCAGCGCTCAATTTAGCACANGATTTCTACTCATAGACCTCTATTTATAAACTTTAAACCTCTCCCATAACTCTTAAGCACATCTTATAACTGCTCTTATACGTTCAAGCCATCCAATTCACAGTAGAACTTCCAGAAACCAAATTTGCACATACTTTTTAACAGTTGTGCTTAAGTGCCAGATTTTGGCACTTAAGCGCCAGCGCTCAATTTAGCACTGGTCAACTTAACGTCCAAACATTCGTTCTAACATGTCCAAGTCATCTTTTATGGTCCTAAATTATTCACTAACTCAGTCAAAATACTACCAAAATTTTCTAATTCACACACATCAATATAATAATAAAAAAACAAACACACAGATAACTATGGGGTGCCTCCCACTGAACGCTTGGTTTAACGTCGTCAGCCCGATGTAACCAGTACTTATTCTGGTTAACC
>JXCR01107643.1:72589-83315 GCA_002079205.1 Phalaenopsis hybrid cultivar | reverse complement strand
GGGGGGGGGGGTAACTGTTAATTACATTTATAATCTGCCCTAGTTGGCTTTCTATATTCCTTGTTGCGACCTCTTGATTTTCTAAGTCACACTTTATTTAAGTCACAGCCTCTTCAAACATTAATTCCTTATCGTCATATTGTGGGTTGGAGTTAAATTAAGAAGGATTATTAATTGAGTTAATAATCTGCCTCAGTTGGTTTTCCATATTCCTTATTGCAGTCCCTTGACACTCTAGCTCACTCTCCATTTGAATAACAACCTCTTCTAATAAATCCTTCTCATCATTCTGGGCATTGAAGTCAAAATTATGAGGAAAATAAAGTTCATCATTCTAATAGCCATGATTATTCTAACTAAATGTCCGATTAAATTGATTATCTTCCCAAAATTAGTCATCTTCTCCAAAATTATTATTCATGTTAAAATTCAAATGATTTTTTGAACCTGGATTATAATAATCTGAATAAGAATTTTGTATCTTATGGACAGTTTCAATCCATTATCCAAATAAATTTTCCTCAATAATTGGGGTTCCTTGAGGATATCTTTATATGTGTTGATACAAATTCCTCTCAATATTCACAACCTGAGAAATTTAAATTGTAAGCTTATCTTCTTAAAAATTTACCACGCTCTTGAGGTTTTTTCTTTCAAAAATACTAGCATTATAATCCAAATCTGAATATTCATTATACCATTGATCTCCATTTATACATTAAATTCATGGAGTCTTTTTAAATCTCTCCCAAAAGTTCTCTCCAAATCTAGCTTGTAAAATTCAAGGTCTATAGCTCCTGAACTACTCATACAAATTTAAAGACTTAACTAATAAGAAAGATATCAAAAGTATTTTTTATATTTTGGATTTTCTTTAAAATAAACACACAATAATTAAACACACTATATAAAATACAATAAATTCCAAATCCAAGTTTTACAGGTTTAACTAAAATTCTCCTAAAGTTCTTACCGAAGCTTGCCCGACAACGGCGCCAAAAACTTGATGTGCCCCTAGTGTACGTTGCTTTCTACATTTTTTATGTCAATTTAAATCCATGGTAACATTGCCAAAAACTTGACCCATCCCAAAATTACGCAAAAATTTTAACTTTCAAAAATATGGCCAAAAACTTTATCAAATTTATATTAAGTAGTTAATGTGTAAAATTTAAATATTTATAAAATATATAAAATTGTTCACACAATAGTGGTTCTACACAAGTGCATGTATCGCTTCAAGTAATATGTGGCTTTCTTTATAAACCCAAGAATTGATCCCACAAAAAAGTGCAGTAAGAAATCCCTTAGGCTAATTTTAGTCCACTACTATAAAGTCTTAGTTTTGGAAGATGAAAATTCTTATGATATTAACTTAAATAACAATATTCAAATTATAAAAGTTTAAGTAAGAAAGATAAGTTAACATGAGTTTAATAATTGCTAACAGAAATGTAACTAAAAGAACGAAGTTTACTAAACTAATTTCTAAACATCAAAGTTAAATTTGCTAATACTAAACAAAGTTTTGTGACGAAGAGTTCAAATTAAGAAAGCATCCTTCCCCTTTACAATGAGTGTACGGATTGTAATGAAAATAAAATCATTTAAAAATATATAAAAATTGTTATGTGCCAAATAGGAGCAATCCTATTCTTTACCCTCTTCCAAGTGCATAAAGAACATTGACTAATCCAAAGTTTTTTTCCTAATTTCGTGGTTAGCCTGATAGGATATCAGCTGCCACTCAAAGCTCCCACTACTCCCTCACCTGAGGGCTAAAAATCTTGCATCAGTTTCCAATTAACTGGAACAAATTGGGGATTTTAATCTGTCACCATAAAATCTTTAATTTTGCATCCAACAAAATATATTTACCTATTTATTTTCACCCAATTTCATGGATGAAATACTCTCCCATGAAATCAAATATGATTCTCCCCATGTTGTAGAAATCATAGCCCTTTCAGAACATATGTTTCTCAACACATTTTAACATTTCAATTGGCCAAATCAAAAAGTAAATGAAGATTTAGGTTCAAATAATCACAAATTATTAACATTTAAAACTGTATAAAAGAAAATCAAACCTTCACAAAATCATATCTCAAAGTAGGGAGAAGGATAAAGATAACTACTCAGAATTCATGAGAAGGGCACGACAAAACATGAAGTTCATTAATAAAAACAAGTTTACCAAACAAAGGAAATAAAAAAACACAACTTATCTCACAATCCTTCCCAAGCAAATCCCTAGAAGTTCTCTTCAAGCCTTTTTCTCTATATAAGCATTCTCAATTTTCTCTTAGAAGTATAATGAAGAATNAAAGAAGTAACAAAAATTGAGATGAAATTATCACTGTTAAAATTAATGATGTCTCTTGTAAAACTTAAGTCATAGTGAGACTCGTGTCGTAGTGGACTCGTCAATCCAATTACTACAAGAGAATATATAAGTTTAGCTATAATAAGAAGTTAAGGAATCACCTTCCTCATGACACACAAAAATCAAATCAAACCACTAACAATCCAAACATCTATCAATCATCAATCAAACTAATCAATCCAAACTAAAGCAAACACAATACAACACTAACAATCATGACTCTCTTGTGCACTAAATCAAACCACACTGATAAATTTGGTTTATCTCCCATAAAATGCTCTGTTTAACGTCATCAGCCTGACAAATGATTCAACCTAGATCAAAACTCCATTTAAGTAATCTTGGATCAATCACCCAACCTTTTCCAGATCCAGCGAATTCTACAAAGTCCTTGAATTTAAATTTTTCTGTGAGCTCTTCCTTTTCGTATATATTCATATCCTTGTTCCTTTTATTTCTTTCTATATCCATTATTCTTCTTATGATTTTCTTAATTTTTATATTAATATCATCCTTAAAATTTATAAGAAATGGATCTTTATAAGATACTTCACGATCTCCCAAATCTTAGATCAATTCTCTCTAGNTTATGATTTTCTTAATTTTTATATTAATATCATCCTTAAAATTTATAAGAAATGGATCTTTATAAGATACTTTCTCCCAAATCTTAGATCAATTCTCTCTAAATAATTCAAATTCTGGATCAAATTCTTCTAGGTTACTCTTTTATCCAGGGTTGTCTTTCAATTCTTCCCCTTGGTACTGAGTAAATGGTAGAGGTGGTCTTTCTATATTTATCTTAGTTTAGGAAATAGGTTTTTCTAATTATGTAGGAATTTTTCTCCATTGGTCTTTCAATCTCCTTATCCTCGTCTCCCAACTCAAATTTCTTTTGAAACATATCCTCAAATTCTCTTCTAAATATTCATTTTAATAATTTTAGATTGTTCATCATTCATCTCCTTAGAGTTTATTTCAGGGTCACTAGGTAAAATCTCTGGGGGGGGGGGGGTAACTGTTAATTACATTTATAATCTGCCCTAGTTGGCTTTCTATATTCCTTGTTGCGACCTCTTGATTTTCTAAGTCACACTTTATTTAAGTCACAGCCTCTTCAAACATTAATTCCTTATCGTCATATTGTGGGTTGGAGTTAAATTAAGAAGGATTATTAATTGAGTTAATAATCTGCCTCAGTTGGTTTTCCATATTCCTTATTGCAGTCCCTTGACACTCTAGCTCACTCTCCATTTGAATAACAACCTTTTCTAATAAATCCTTCTCATCATTCTGGGCATTGAAGTCAAAATTATGAGGAAAAGAAAGTTCATCATTCTAATAGCCATGATTATTCTAACTAAATGTCTNTCAGTTGGTTTTCCATATTCCTTATTGCAGTCCCTTGACACTCTAGCTCACTCTCCATTTGAATAACAACCTCTTCTAATAAATCCTTCTCATCATTCTGGGCATTGAAGTCAAAATTATGAGGAAAATAAAGTTCATCATTCTAATAGCCATGATTATTCTAACTAAATGTCCGATTAAATTGATTATCTTCCCAAAATTAGTCATCTTCTCCAAAATTATTATTCATGTTAAAATTCAAATGATTTTTTGAACCTGGATTATAATAATCTGAATAAGAATTTTGTATCTCATGGACAGTTTCAATCCATTATCCAAATAAATTTTCCTCAATAATTGGGGTTCCTTGAGGATATCTTTATATGTGTTGATACAAATTCCTCTCAATATTCACAACCTGAGAAATTTAAATTGTAAGCTTATCTTCTTAAAAATTTACCACGCTCTTGAGGTTTTTTCTTTCAAAAATACTAGCATTATAATCCAAATCTGAATATTCATTATACCATTGATCTCCATTTATACATTAAATTCATGGAGTCTTTTTAAATCTCTCCCAAAAGTTCTCTCCAAATCTAGCTTGTAAAATTCAAGGTCTATNTAAATTCATGGAGTCTTTTTAAATCTCTCCCAAAAGTTCTCTCCAAATCTAGCTTGTAAAATTCAAGGTCTACAGCTCCTGAACTACTCATACAAATTTAAAGACTTAACTAATAAGAAAGATATCAAAAGTATTTTTTATATTTTGGATTTTGTTTAAAATAAACACACAATAATTAAACACACTATATAAAATACAATAAATTCCAAATCCAAGTCTTACAGGTTTAACTAAAATTCTCCTAAAGTTCTTACCGAAGCTTGCCCGACAACGGCGCCAAAAACTTGATGTGCCCCTAGTGTACGTTGCTTTCTACATTTTTTATGTCAATTTAAATCCATGGTAACATTGCCAAAAACTTGACCCATCCCAAAATTACGCAAAAATTTTAACTTTCAAAAATATGGCCAAAAACTTTATCAAATTTATATTAAGTAGTTAATGTGTAAAATTTAAATATTTATAAAATATATAAAATAGTTCACACAATAGTGGTTCTACACAAGTGCATGTATCGCTTCAAGTAATATGTGGNGCCAAAAACTTTATCAAATTTATATTAAGTAGTTAATGTGTAAAATTTAAATATTTATAAAATATATAAAATTGTTCACACAATAGTGGTTCTACACAAGTGCATGTATCGCTTCAAGTAATATGTGGCTTTCTTTATAAACCCAAGAATTGATCCCACAAAAAAGTGCAGTAAGAAATCCCTTAGGCTAATTTTAGTCTACTACTATAAAGTCTTAGTTTTGGAAGATGAAAATTCTTATGATAATAACTTAAATAACAATATTCAAATTATAAAATTTAATTAAGAAAGATAAGTTAACAAGAGTTTAATAATTGCTAACAANGCTTTCTTTATAAACCCAAGAATTGATCCCACAAAAAAGTGCAGTAAGAAATCCCTTAGGCTAATTTTAGTCCACTACTATAAAGTCTTAGTTTTGGAAGATGAAAATTCTTATGATATTAACTTAAATAACAATATTCAAATTATAAAAGTTTAAGTAAGAAAGATAAGTTAACATGAGTTTAATAATTGCTAACAGAAATGTAACTAAAAGAACGAAGTTTACTAAACTAATTTCTAAACATCAAAGTTAAATTTGCTAATACTAAACAAAGTTTTGTGACGAAGAGTTCAAATTAAGAAAGCATCCTTCCCCTTTACAATGAGTGTACGGATTGTAATGAAAATAAAATCATTTAAAAATATATAAAAATTGTTATGTGCCAAATAGGAGCAATCCTATTCTTTACCCTCTTCCAAGTGCATAAAGAACATTGACTAATCCAAAGTTTTTTTCCTAATTTCGTGGTTAGCCTGATAGGATATCAGCTGCCACTCAAAGCTCCCACTACTCCCTCACCTGAGGGCTAAAAATCTTGCATCAGTTTCCAATTAACTGGAACAAATTGGGGATTTTAATCTGTCACCATAAAATCTTTAATTTTGCATCCAACAAAATATATTTACCTATTTATTTTCACCCAATTTCATGGATGAAATACTCTCCCATGAAATCAAATATGATTCTCCCCATGTTGTAGAAATCATAGCCCTTTCAGAACATATGTTTCTCAACACATTTTAACATTTCAATTGGCCAAATCAAAAAGTAAATGAAGATTTAGGTTCAAATAATCACAAATTATTAACATTTAAAACTGTATAAAAGAAAATCAAACCTTCACAAAATCATATCTCAAAGTAGGGAGAAGGATAAAGATAACTACTCAGAATTCATGAGAAGGGCACGACAAAACATGAAGTTCATTAATAAAAACAAGTTTACCAAACAAAGGAAATAAAAAAACACAACTTATCTCACAATCCTTCCCAAGCAAATCCCTAGAAGTTCTCTTCAAGCCTTTTTCTCTATATAAGCATTCTCAATTTTCTCTTAGAAGTATAATGAAGAATAAATCTCTCACCTTCCCTCTCCTCTTACAATCCTTGAAGAAAATCTACAATCCCTTGCCTCTCTCTCTCAGGCCACACACACACACACACACAAACACACACACACACACACACTCACTCACACCTCACACCCCAAAACTCCTCCTCAAGCACTAGACTTCCCTCTCTTTTATAAAAGGTTGCCTCCCTCCAAAAAAATTCAAAATTCCCTCCAAAATGTTATCCAAAAGTCAAATCTTTTGAACTCAAAAGACATGTTCATTGATCCAAGAAACATATCCCTTCATAAAAGAATCTTCCAAAGTATCTAAATGAATTGAATCACTCTAATGGCTTCTTAGAATAAGTGTCCCTTTGAAAATTCACCCAAAAATCATCCCAAACTGCCTTAATCTGCCAAAAGTCGTCACGGGTGCATCATACACCTGGTTCGGAGCATCATGCACCAGTTCTCTGGATTTTGATGCATAATGCGCCGGTTTGGCGAATCGTGAGCCACTTCGCAGCAGCTCCACCATTTTGCTTCATTTGGCTTCGTTTTAGCTCTGTTTTGCCCCATTTTAGTTGTGTTTCGCTCCTAACAGATATACTTACAAAATATGCATGAAAACAATCTTTCTTTAAAGTGTATTTTTCTTAAAAAACATGTGATAAATGTAAATTAGATTAAGCATAAAAAGAGATATCGAAACGTGTTAAGTCAGAATTTTTTTTCTTGCTCGTGTTTACTCTAAACTGCACAATCTTTGCTTCATTTTCTCCAAAAGTCCATTTCTTGTACCTGAAACCAAATATATGCAAAATACCTTCCTTTAAATTGTAATATCATTAAAAATCAATAAAATTGAGCATAAAATATATATAAAAAAGTATGTAATATTTAGGCGTATCAAGATGTTATAGAAAACAATGGCTAATCTATAGTTTAAATAGTCCTGAAGAATGGTTAGGTAGAGAAGAAATTAGCTCTCATTCTAGAGTCCCCTCTTCTCCCTTCACCTAGGGGCTAGCATCTCATATTAGAACCTAAGACTATAAATCAAATTGAGGGCTTTAGCCTGTCACTTTGAAGTCCTCTAATTTTACATCTTTCAAAGTTTATTTCTCTATTTATTTGCAGTCAACCACATGAACTACATTCTCATCCATGAAATCAAATGTGATTCTTACAATTTGTTAATTGAGAAAATACCATCTCAGATCTTATATGTTCTCATAAAAGGTATTAACATATTAATTCGCCAAATTAAGAGGTAAATGAAGTACAAGGTTTAAAATCATCACAACTTCTTCCAACATTAAATTCTATTACTTCACACAACTTTCTTTCAATACTTAATAACTTATCATTTTAAGGAAAAAGATAAAGAAAATTATTTAGAATTCATGCAGAAAACACAACGACACTTGAGTTTAAAAGTAGAAATCATGCAAAAAAATAAGAAGTATAAATTAAAACCAAATGTAGTCATAGAGATAAACATTTATCTCAAATCCTCTCCACCAAATGTCTTGAAGTTACTTTGAATTCTCTTCTTCACTCATAATGAAAACTAAAACTCAAAATAAAAAGAAAAGTTGGCTGGCTGCGGCAGTTACTTGGAATGGATGGATGATTGGCGGTTAGTTATGGATGGCCTCTTCCTTTGATGATCCAAGTCTTCTTTAATAAAAATCTAAGGGGTTCCTTGGTGTCTCTTAAAAATGTGTCTCTATTCAATAAATCTTCTAGAAGTTGCCTCCTTTCAAAAGCCAATTGAATGAGTTTTCATGTCCATGAACTATGTCCTACATTCTTACCAAGGGTTGCTTCAAACACCTCTTCAAAAATTTATTCAAATTTAATGAATCATCAATTAACTACTTTTGGCGCTTAAGCACAGGGTACCTGACGCTTAGGTGTGGCTATCTATATTTAACTGGTGTGTAAGCGCCAGTCCTGGGCGCTTAGGCGCCAAAGTTCATTTTTGCACCTTTTTCATTTTTGCTCTAAATTCGATCCTTTTACTACTTTTTATCCATTTTATTTACCTGAAAGAAAAACACACAAATTTATTTCATTAAAATGCAATATCTCAAAAATAGGTATAAAAATGTTTATAAAAAGATTATATATTTTAGATATAACAAAATTCCCCAAACTTAAAATGTTACTCGTCCTCAAGTGTNGTTTATAAAAAGATTATATATTTTAGATATAACAAAATTCCCCAAACTTAAAATGTTACTCGTCCTCAAGTGACACTTCAATCTTTAAAAACTAAATAAGTAGATTAAGTATATGAGTTTCTTTAGGAGTTTCTAAAATTTTGATGTAGAAATATTGAAGTCCAATTTAGAAAAAATATTAGTAAATGAGACCAACTTAGAGTTTAGAAATTTCTAATTTGAAGAAGTATGAAAATATGAGTTTCTATCTAGTTCAGAAATATTGTAAATTCTCCAAAAAAGAGTTTAGGCATTCTATCATCTCCACTTACAAATTTTTATTAAGTACAATTTTACTTACTATATTATATCATTAAGCTTAAGAGTTTCTCAAGTTTTATACTTTAGAAAGATCAGATGTGGAACCAAATTTTTAATTAGGCACTAATCCTCAAACTTCTCCTCCCTTTTTCAACTTTTCTTTTCTTTTTTTAACAGGCAAGGATTACTATATCTGGATAAGCCTTTAATAAATTTAAATTCCAGTCTTCCTTTCCCAAAGGAAAGAGTTGATATATTTCNTTACTATATTATATCATTAAGCTTAAGAGTTTCTCAAGTCTTATACTTTAAAAAGATCAGATGTGGAACCAAATTTTTAATTAGGCGCTAATCCTCAAAGTTCTCCTCCCTTTTTCAACTTTTCTTTTCTTTTTTAACAGGCAAGGATTACTATATCTGGATAAGCCTTTAATAAATTTGAATTCCAGTCTTCCTTTCCCAAAGCAAAGAGTTGATATATTTTCTTCACTTAAAAACATAATAACAGTTTTTGAAAGTTACGTTCAATAAAAGAAATTTAAGTTTTGAAAATAAAAGTCTAATTCTTTTATATTTTCAAAAATACAATTTCTCCTATTAAAGATAGTTACACTATATTTATCATTTCCACACTGAAAACTTATAACTCTTTAAGTTTTCTTCATTACTATAAATTTTAACTAAATTCTCTTACTCATTTCTATACTCAAAATTTTACTTCCCTAATATAACTTCATATACATGATCATTTTTCTTCAAATCAAAGTCAAATTTATTTGAAATACATTTGAGAACAAATAAATTTCAAGTTTTTAGAAATTTTTTCATCCCCTCCCCCAAATTTAAAATTTTTTTTAACAAAATAAAACATTTTAGCATCATATGTATATATTGGCAAGAATGAAACTTAAAAATAACATGCTAACAAGAATTTTTACATCCTAATATACAAGTAAGAAAATTTAAAACAGGAGTAAAAATTAGATTGAAAAAATTTTAATTTAATTAATATATAGAAATTCATTAGACTTCTATGCAGTGGAGGATAGCATAAAAAGCAAACAAGCACACTAACAAACTTTAACAACTGCAACATAAAGAAAATATCTGGTGGTAAAATGAAAGTTTTAAACATGAAGTTTTTAAGCAAAAGTTAGCAATATTCTAAACCTTCCTAAGATTCAGAACTAAGTTCAACACAAACTAACTAAATACACTAAATAACACAATTAACAAAATTAATACCAAAAAAATAAAAAAAAACATCACAGCAATGTCTAACAAAAAAAACATAAATAAAACTAACAGTCTCAATAAATACAACTCAAAACACAATAAAAGTACAATATAACTATAACACAAACAGCTCACAATAATACATAAGAAAACTAAACTAAACTATAGAACCAGTCTAATCATCTTCTCCCTCAGCATCACTCTCATCACTATGTCAACTAGTTGCAGGCTCATATGATGGATATCTCGGATATTGAGGGAAAACTACACTCTAGTTACCTCTCATGAGGCTTCCCATAGACGAGTTGTTTTCTTCTTCATAATCATTATTTCTTCTCATATATCCATCTATATGCACTACGAAATTTTCTAAATTTAATACCTTTTCAGTTGTGTAAATGACATTATTTAAAATCCTCTCCAATAGTTGTGACTAAGAATCAGATCCAGAAGTCTGATCCTGTGATGTAGAAGCATGTGAAGTANATATAATCCCATAAAATTCTCCCATCATCTCAACAACATCCAACATAAACAATTGCAAGAAGAAAAATGATCTGGTTGAACTTGATTCTAACCAGTATGAATTTCACATCAATCACCTGGACTTCCACATCATCTGAATTCCTCCAAAGAAGCCATATTTTGTTATTGGTATTAGTTGTAAAGTTGAAGTTGCCCAACCTTCTCAGATACCCAACATGTGTAATCTTATTATATTTTTTAATCT